>VICI01003419.1:0-13337 GCA_019593645.1 Akabosia matsudoensis | reverse complement strand
TTTTTTTCTCCAGTGCTCATAAAAATCATTCAAAAAAAGGCAGCCAACTTGGTGAACAAGAGTTAACTGGTTATAGTTTTGATCCAAGTAAGAGCCATTTTATATGAGCCAGTTTGTAATAGTGGTAAAAGCTCTATACTTGTACTTTGGCGGATCTAGTCTTCGTAATGAATTGTTATTGTTGCTGCAGATCATTGATGAAAACAGACTAGTAAGCCATATGTCTATTATTTTATTTCTTGTCTATGTGCATTTAACATTTCATCATTGTTGGTTTTTGTTATTCATATAAATCCCAGCATGTCGACTTGTTAAAATGTTTAGTAGGAATCATGTGGTTACTTTATTGGCCACCAAATTGAATATAACATGTTTCCTGGATAAAGCACTCATTACCATTTCAACATTTGACTTTGTGCGTACAGTTCTCTGCTTCAATTCACGTGCCAAACCAAGCCAGGGGAGAAATCAGAACAGTTTTTACAATTTGTTTGTACCATTGTACCATATAATTATAATGTTGTGGAAATCGCGGTATTGGAAAAACATGCGACGTTTTATTACCATTATTTTGACCTCTCAGGTATCTATAGGATCATGCATATTTAAATCTTTGATTTCTATGGATTTTGAACAGAATCAATTTAGCTTGCGGTGCATTTAAGATAGTCTTCAGTGGAGCCTTCTGCATCCAGACGAGCTGGAAGTTTATATGAAGATAGGTTCTCTCAAGTAGAGAAGTTAAAGCTGATACAATAATTTATTTGCGGTCATGATTATAACTACTTCGCTGTTTGCTTCCGCAAGTAGCTCCTCGTGATTCGTAAAGGTTTCCCATGAAACTGCGTTTTCTAATAAACAGGAATGACTATTTCAAGAGCATCCTTATTTTCCACTGCATGTCTTCGTCCTACTCAATTAAATGACGAAGCTTCATTTTTGGCTCTGAAGCATACTTGCAGTGATAAAAACACATTTCCACATTTTGGGTCGGAACTGCACCGGTTTTTACACCAGGGCATTTTATGACAACGATACTGCTGACACGAGTCCTATTAAAAATTAAAATAAACATCTGTCATCAACTGGTTTCTAGCATTCACACTTTTCGGTAATGTTTCGCACACTGTAATTGAGGTTTTTTTTTCTTCTCTTTTGGATCGGCATAAGTAATAGCGTCTGGAAATCAAGAGTCAAAATGTATAAGAAAGCAAGAGCTGCATTAAATTTTGAACATCAAGCCAAAGAATATCGTTTGAAAACATTCGTAAAAATCATATTCATAGACAAAAAGTCCATTTCTACGGTAGATTCAGTGCACTATCAAAAGGAACAATAATATCCAGAAGAGTCTCTTTACGATTGTGCGTATCACGTCATTGTTGCCCGATGAAAGGCCAGCGTTTTGAGGTGTTTTCTGTTTCATTTGCGGTGTCTCATATATCACAAGAGTATAAGTGTGACTTTTCAAGTGCACATTAAAGATTGCTCAAGTACCACAAGAATCAAGTGGGTTGCCAGCAAATAAAACAGCCCTTCAAAAGAACGCTTTGTTCAAAATAATGTTATGCTGCGTTCACAAAAAGACACATTTGAACAAAGTTTCTTTTTCAGTTTTGGCTGCATACTTAAGTATACACATGAATATTTTTATTAAAAAATAGATTTAAAGGCAGAGTACATTACAAGCCAAATCAGAATGGTTTAGGCTTACTTGGCTCCCTCACCATTAAGTTGGCTGTTGCGAGTAATAACGAAACGTGATTAATGTGCGTCATCTTATTTTTATGCATATAATGACGTTACTACTGCTACTAACACCACAAAACTGGCATTTTCGTGATACATTTCACTGGTCCAGGTTTGTGTTCACAACTTTCCACCAAAATATCTTGTCACCGTTGTCATCTCTTTGTTGAAATCGGTGTAGTAGCTGAAATAGATACTTTCATTTATGAGAATTGTTTATGTATTGCTCAAAAACCAAACCGGTCTAGTTAAGTGGCCGCAGATTGGACCGAAAGTCATAAGAATTCATACATTCTCCACATTGTTGCCACTAAAATGAATGAATAAAGGCCGGCAGCCGACTGAAAAAAAAACGAGCAACAATAGTTTTGCTATAAAATGACTTTACAACAAAAACTGAAATCTAAAACCCGGCCAATTTTCACTCTTACTCAACACTCATAAATGATATCAGATAATAACAATGAGATCGTTTGAAGGTGGAGAGGGTTGGCCTAAAACTACTCTGGAACACTCTTGACAAGGATTTTTTTCCTTTGGCGGTATGGCACCTTGGGATCACTAGGTCCACCCCCACACCTTTTGATCCTTTTACGTTCGCTCCGATGATTTAATGGGGAGAACTATATCAACGAGCACCCACATATTCTTTCTGTGAAATACCGACACACAATGCATTATCGCATCGCAGGAGAAGGGGCAAAACTCCGCTTTGTCTGAGGAGAACAGTCAATTCCTGATCAAAACTTGGTGCAAGAGAAGAAAGTGCAACAGCCAAAGGAGACATTGCGGCTCGGCAAGGCATTGTAGGTGTTAAAGGAATGTCACCCATCAACCACGACAAAGAACAAGCGATGCTCTACTACAAAATAAATGACTTTTTCTTCTTGACCATTTTTTGATGCTATTTCAACTTGGTGGCTGGTTGACTTATTGTCGTTGCAGAGATGATGAGCAGAGCAGAGCAGTATCATCAATGAAGAAGCTCTCACCAAGAAAAAAAAGTCAATGACAAAAGGCCTGCTTGTTTTTGTTGTTTTCCAAAATAATGGAGGTTTTCTTGTGTACAAGCCTCTTGAAAGGCATGTAGCTCGGCAAAAGTGTGATCTTGTGTTACCAGGCAAAACTAACGAAACAATAATAATGCTCGTTTGAACGATTCATGACGTTATTTTGCCTGGTGCTTGGAAATTGACTCTTACTCATTTGTCAGTTACAGTTCAACTTGATTACGCATTTTCAAAACGAGAGTCTAGTTAAGAGGCTCCATTGTTGGCCACTTCACACCCGTCGCGAATCGGAGCAGTTGGAGTCAGTACAAACATTTGACGTTCCTCAGGGGCCAGGGAAGGCTAGGAATTTCCTACACACACATACAAATTGTATCACTGCCTTTAGTGAAAATATATGCTATATAAATTCATGGCATTATGAAAATATCTTTAAGGGTACTTTGGAAAATATGAAAGCAACAAACTTAATCGAATTATCGCTTTTCAAGGAGCTAGAAATAAGAAGACAGAAAAGATCATTGACAAACTCCAAACTATTTCAAAAACGAAGAAATTTGATTGGAAACCATAGTTTAATAATTTGATTGCATCAAAATGTCAGCCGTTAGCATTCTTCAGGCATTTGGTTACCGCACCTTGTTTTCTTTTTTGTTCTTACCACCAAAGCTTCTATTCCTACATATTTATTTAATTTTATTCATTTATTTAGAGTTACTTTACTAAAATTATTATATCAACAAATAAATATGGAACAAAGAGTATATATGCAATATGACCTAATGCATTACGCCTAGTCATTTGATTGGTATACATATCATTGAGTGACCAAAGTATTTTGATGCCTTAAACTATAGAAATTATGAAGTTTGGACCTCCACGGAGGCCTAAACACAGAAGTTGTCTTTGACCCGAATACGATGCTGTACATAATTTCTGTCAAAATGTAATTGAATCGAACGCTATTTATCGGTTAGAGTGATAGCAGTTTCAACATTTGCTTTTAAATCTAATAACTTTCAAAAGGAGGAATAAAAGCTTTAAAAAAGCAATAGAAATTCATATCCAGCATATTCACAAAACCTTCGCGACCATAGCTGAAAAAAAATGCTTGTTCTTTTCTCAACATTAGGAAGAGTATAAAAATAACCAATTTCCATGAAAGTCTTCCTTTGCGGTTGACAAAAAAGGGTATGTATAAATATTAATTTGGTATAATGGTATCAAAAATTCTCTGGAGAGCTCGACTTGTGCATGGAAAGAGGAATTTTTAAAAGGCTGAGGGTCGACTCGACCAAGTTAGTGATTCCTTTTGTCCGTCCCAGTGGGTAGCAATAGGCCACTACTGAGCTCAACAATGACAGATCATGAGATTGTCCGGGTGGTCTTTTAGATGATGGTAACTGCTACCGTGTAAGACACTGTGTGGCATATATTGTGTGCCCCAGAAAACCCCTATCCATCGCAATCGCACTTGTCATTCCCCATTCTCAGATTGACGATGTGAACAAAGTCAGCGGTTTTGTTAGACGGGGCGAACAATATACCGCACAGATGAAATCTGCGGATTTGTGGTTATTACCATATTATCTGATTTACAATCAGATAACAATAATCTTTAATAAATATATATTTTTACAAAAAAAGTAGGTTCAGGCATAAATATTTATTGAATTCGACCAAATCTTCCCTGGGCTGAGGGAAACGACCAGGAGGTCTCATTTTCTTCCTTGAATAGTAAGCTTAGCTGGTCAAGAGGTTTGGAATGCGGCAGAGGACATTGCATTCCATATATTTGGTCTATAACATATTAAGCTAATTCTTAATTTAAACTATAATCGACTGCATACGCAGTCATAATACGTGTTTCTTACTAAGACTAATTAACATAGACTATATAGTTTAAAAAAAATATTATCCATACACAATCCGAGCAGCAGTAATGCGTAATCATCCCGAGAATAGAGTTCCACCCTTGAAATTTAATATTATTTTCTGGCGACATTGTCTTTTGATGACTAAGTAAAATAAGGAAGTTGGCATAAGGTGAAGTTAATTAGCTGGTTTTAAGATTGATTATCAAAGCTGCACGATACAATTGAAAACGACGATAAATTTGTGCTTTTAAAATGATACAAATGGTGTCTACAAACAATGCCGGTAAAACATGATGATGAATAATGATGATTGATCATCTCGCTTCCATGTAGGTTAGATTGTAAGGGAACGTCACGTGTCACTACATCAGTTTTTGTCTATTCACTCCTACTCCTGACTCCCACACAAGGAAGACAGATCACTCATATCCCGAATGCCAATATGATTTTTTTAAAGGTAAATTTGTCCAAACTCTTTGTGTGTTGTGCTGGGGATTTTTAAGTTCCTAAACAGTCCGGCAGTTTTGGAAGACTGATATAGGAAAAGAAGTGGAGTCGTCTATAAAGCGATAGCTATTCTGTAATTTAGTTTTGTACTACACACTAGATAAAGTTAATGCAGTCTTTCAGTTATGAAATTTAAAAAACAAAACACAATGCATTGAGTTAAGAAGAACATTTTTTCTCTGTTTGATATAGCTGGCCATTGTGCATCGCTTCCAATTTGTATTGAAATGCAATCCGAGGGTGGGTACGCCTTTGAATCTTTTTTTCGAATCGGGACTTTTTATATGGTAACTTGTAGCTTATATGTCCAGTAATTTCTGAAATCATTTTGTAAAAACAGAAATTAGCCTTCGTAATTTTCCACTCAATATGATTGGAAATTAATTATCCATAACTTTACCATAAATATCTATAAATATTGGGTGTTTTTTGTGAAATTTTTTGACAACTGGATTTTTAAATAAATCTTCATAATCGACAGAATTAAGTGAAATGCCTGCAGATTTGTATGCAACTTGTAACTAATGTCGAACTTTCTTTTTTTGAACGATAGGTTACTAAAATAGTCGTGATGCACATTACCTAACCCTCCACAAAAGTTGTTCTCCGATTTACTCGCATGTAAAAAAAATTCCAATTGATAGATTAAAAAAACCATTTCTGACCAAAAATCGTATTTTTTTCCTTCATGTGTTTAGTTCAGAAGCCTTTTAACTGCCTTGCATTATAATATGTGCATTTATGAGATAATTAAATGTACAAAGTTTTAGACTCGCATCTGTCTTGGTTTCTGAAAAATTTTGCAAAAATGTCCCAAGAACGAATTTCGCTCGCAGACCCAAACTAGACACCGCTTTACTTGTCCAGATGCATAAACTACTGGACTATATAATATTATATACCCAACCTATCAGTTATCATATAAAAAATTTCCGATTTGAAAATATATATATATCGAAGGTGTACCCACCCTCGGATTGTTGGCCATTGATTAAAAAAAACAGTGTTGACATGAAACCGATATCAGTCGCCTCTAATTTTGTACTCTGCTGTAGCAAAGCAAAAGGCAAAGAAGAGGACGTAAAGCGCAGTGATGTTACGACGAGCCCCTGTAAAAATACAACAGTTCAGAATACCCTTGAACGACACCCTTACAAGCCTTCATTTTAGAGATGGAACGTTGCACTCCATCTATGATAAAGATTTATCAGTACCGACTACAAACTATAAATATCTTAGAACCTATCAATCAACACCAATGTACACTGCATGCTCCAGAACTTAATTACGTCAATTATATAGCATAAACAATTAACATTTTGTTTTCCAATATGAAGTGACTGTGTGGGTATGACTTCTATATAGCCACATCGAAATTCCCTTCGAACCCCGCTATTCCCACTGCGCGGGCGGATTCGGAACGTTACCTTATTCACAGGGAAGTCTGGGGCAGATCGATGATCAACGAAAATAATGCTCGGAAATACCCAATAATCAACGAACTTGATGGTACTTTGGTTTTCAAAGACTATATTATAGTTAGAGGACTATATCACTAACAATTTTGGAATAACTACTCGAAAACATCCTCATTGAGGCCTCATATTCGTTATTTCTGTCTGACTTAAGAGTCGTTTTCCATTAAATAAGTATCCCGGTTATTTTCATCGCCCTAACGTTTTTCATGCGATCAGTTTCCTCCTCCGGCTTGTGAAGAAACGTTACCTGGTACATGATAGCATGAGCGTAATCCTCTAGACTAGAAAAAAAAAGGTTATTCTTTTCATGTCAATATACCCGAACACAGAAAAGCTTTGTGACCATTCACGCATGAGGCGAACAAGCGCTAAAATACAAGTCCAAACTTTATATTGTACGAGAAAACAAGTTACTACTCGAGAGAATGGGACCCTTGACAAGTCTGTCGTTCCAAAACTCAACGTTCCGAACGTAGTCAGATTCGACATCGTAACTGGTTTAAAGTCCTATACAGTTTGTATACACTGGGCGCGTATACCAACACTGGAAAAGTTTTGCGCAAGTACATATTGCCCAATATATCTATGGAATCAAGTCTGAGATTTTGTACAGCTAACATTATTTTGTGCAAAAATATTATTAAACGTTTACTTCTCCTTTGAATAGTGTTTTGAAGTATTTTTTGGCGTACGACTATCAGTGCACACAAGTAATTTTTATATGGCCGAATAGCTTGGATTTGTTGCGAAAAAAAGTCGCATTGAGTAACACGTGGAAGCATTTTAGCAAGTTGGAATTTTGATAGGGAAGGTTAGCAGGATCTCTTTGGAAAATAAGCAACAACTGTGCCAGTGATAGAAAAAGCGTGAATTTTATATGGAAGTACGAAAGGAAATGTAGTATTTGGAGTAAGGGCTCGCCACTGCATCGTCTTTCAATCGGAAATTTCTAAAGGTAATTCGTGAAAAAGGAGCTTTAGCTAATATAGCTTCTATTTGGCAGTATATAGCAAATTTATACAGTTTTCAAAATTGTGTGATTCTTCGAGATAGCAATACGTAAATCTTTTTTTTTTCTCAATTATGTAACTCTAGATGTTTTACACGCAACGGAACATGAGACATGTATAGGACTTACATAATAGCGAACAAAATTTCGAGGTTAAAAGATAACCATTTGGGGATCGCGAGAAGATAATAGAACGCTACAACATCATCTTCATGAACCGTTCAAAACCGTCCAGCTCTAAGAGCCACCCGGCAGCGGCCACTGGCTCGACCGATAATCATTCCACGAGTGGAACAGATCCTTCCAATGCTCTCCGACAGAGTAGAAAACGACCATCCCCTTCAAGTTCGAGTAACTCGTCAGGGGCTCCAGCATGGGCGACAGGGTTCCCCACGGATGGAGACGATTTGGGCTCGGAATATTCCGACATTCTATGTTCAATTTGTATGGAGATTATGACCGAGCCGATGATAACATTTTGCGGACATACCTACTGCCGTCAGTGTATTCTCGACACAATTGACTCAAGTTCTCGTTGTCCCAAATGTGGAGCCCATGCCACGAAAGAAAAACTCTGTCCGAATTTCGCCCTCAGCGATGTCATTGCGAGAACGAAACACGTCAATCCACAAACAGTCAGAGCGGAAATTTTCGAGACCACCTCAGGACTTCCGAACATTGGAAAAACCTCTTCAACCGATATTGTCACCCTGTTGGCGACTTCGAAGTACGAGAATTTGAATTTAAATGACTTGGACAGACTTTTACTAGTTTTGCAACGACGGCGGGAGATTGTTGCCTCAGACGATGAAGAGTACAAGAGGAACTTGCTCGAGGAGTTTCTCTCGCAACTGCTCAAAGTCAAAAGTGCCCACATGGAACAGCTAAATCGTGAAATTTCCTTGATAAATCGGGACATATCTGTAGTTCGCGGGGGGAACGTGACTTGTGGCAACGAAACTTCCGGCCTCGCCTCAACCAGCAAGGATTCCAAGGTGGAGAGCTGCTCAAGCTCGTCAGGAATGGGATTTAACACTCAGCCCCTCCGCAACATTGAACAAGAGCATCAATCACTAAGTGCCCGCAAGAAACGAATGTATAATCATTTCGACGAGCTGACGCAAGTCTACTTCGACAACAGGAACTCGGAGGTGTTCGACAACCGAACTTGTGACGCCACCGTTCCCAATGGTCAAGCTGAAGTGGAGGACCTCGAAGTGCTGGACAAGTTCGGAAAGACGCTGTCCCATATTACACAGTATCACGGGTTGAAGCCCCTCGCAACACTCTCCTACAGTGCTGACATGCTTTCCAACTCGAACATTGTGTCCAGTATTGAGTTCGACAAGGACAATGAGTTTTTCGCCATCGCCGGCGTCACCAAAAAGATCAAACTGTTTGAGTATGTCAACGTGATTGGCTCTTCGGTTGACATTCACTGCCCAAGTGCTGAGCTATCTTGTAATGCAAAAATTAGTTGCGTCGCGTGGAGCAACTACTACAAAAACAGTTTGGCGAGTTCGGACTATGATGGGTGTGTGTCCCTCTGGGACGTTTCCACTTGCTCAAAAGTTAGGTGAGTAGTCAAGCTTTACTGATTGACCATTTCGATCAAATGAGCACTGCTAATTGTCTGCTTTAATTTGCCTTCTTAAATTCATTTCAGGAGCCTTGGGGAGCACGAGAAGCGAGTTTGGAGCGTTGACTGGAGCAACGGTGATCCTCGCCTGCTGGCTTCAGGCTCTGACGATTCGAAGGTAAAGCTGTGGTCAACGAATTCCGAGCGGTCAATCGCCAACTTGGAAGCCAAGGCGAACGTCTGTTGCGTCAAGTTTTGCCCGGAGAGTACATACGTAATTGCTTTCGGCTCGGCCGACCACTGCGTGCATTACTACGACTTTAGAAACGCTCGAGAGCCACTCGGCGTTCTGTACGGTCACAAAAAGGCTGTGAGCTATGTCAAGTTTGCGTCGAAAGACGAGCTCGTCTCGGCCTCGACGGATAGCAACCTGAAGCTCTGGAACTTGGACGAGTCGATGAGCTGTAATCGATCCTTCACGGGACACATCAATGAGAAAAATTTCGTGGGCTTGGCAACGGACGGCAACTACATAGCCTGCGGCTCGGAAAACAATTCTTTATATTTGTACTACAAGTTTTTACCGAAGCCCCTGTTTTCCTTCAAATTTGAAAACCATCGAAGTATGCTGGAGCGACCCAAGCCCGACGAGTCGCCAGAGTTTGTCTCTGCCGTCGCTTGGAAGAAAGGCTCGCCGGTGGTAGTGGCTGCTAACAGTCAGGGAGCTATTAAAATTCTCGAGCTGTTCTAGCTGCCGAGTATTCCGTAACGACCATTTTAGTTTTGAGCTGAAGTGCAACTGCCTGAATTGCAATAATACTAACCGGCGAATCAAAAAGCAATAATAGGATATATATATTATTTGTTAACTTATTTTTAGCCTAGAAAGAGAACCGATTTTCTACAAGCTTGCCTTAAAAAATGTTATTCGTAAATAAGACATCACAGGAAGAAATCAGTGATACTGAAAGACCTAAGTTTGATACGTTAGAAGAAAATGTAAGTTCTTTATAAGGTTGTTTTATATAAAATGTTGATAAAGATAAAACAGTTTTGATTTTTCGAAAAGAAAAAAAATCCCCAGTGTTTTACCACAAGGGGAAGACGTATTGTTTCGGAATGAATCAAGTTTTACAGTTTGAATAAAGGTTGTTGTTAAATGTTTTCGATGAATTGTGTGTGTCCTGGACTAAGTCATTTCCTACGATTGGTACTATCATGTCGGCCAGCTGCATATGATCAAAATAACTGTTTTTCGATAAGTTTTTTTGTAAATTTATAATTTATTTTGGATCATAAGTATTAAAAATTATGCCAGATTTAGTTAGATGAGTAAATAAGATAGAAGTAGATATCACGAAGTATGGAATAGGAACAACGTAACTGGTATGATTGGTACTGTTCTACGAATAATTTATGATCCAAAGTTTAAAACAATTCAATTGACCGCAAGTTCCGTTACTTCAAATACTCAGAATCAAACTTGAAAAGAGCAATTTTCCTGAGACTTGCGTCCCTTGTGATATCGTAGATGAGTTTCACGTAGTTTCCGAGATGCTTGATGCGGAGAACGTGATTGTCCGAGAGGAGGTCGGTGATGAAGTGTGCAAACTAGAAAGGCATTGCAAGAAGAAAAAAATATTTCATTATAAATCGGTACTCCTTGGTTAGATTTTAGTATCATGTCTGTTTTAATTTGATTGATTACCTCAGAGTCATGGCCCTTTGTTTTTGTTGGATCATCTTTCAATCCTTGTTTGGAAAGATGTGCCACATTGAGCATTTTCTCGGCAATCTTCTTTTCAGTGTCGAGTGCCTTACTGAGTGCTTGGGCTTCATGATTTTGCAACGATCCCCCCTCCTTCGACACGATTATTTTTTTTTTATAAAAATGTTCAAGTATTCATATTACTTTGATTGTTTGATGGTGCCCGCTGAGTCTTACCGGCTTGACGTCCAACTTGAGTGGAGTCCTGAGCGCGCCTCCACGCTCAATCATGTGAGTCATGATTTGCAGGGCCTCGTTCCAGTTATCGTCCGACAGTTTCGTAAAGTACTTGACAAATCCTGGTCTGTTCCCTTGCCATCCGTTGAAGTGGCTTGCCTGTAAAATTGCATAGTACAAATTTATTAGCCAATGTTGTTCGTCACAAATCAGGTTGATAGCTGTCTTAATATAATGTTCTCAACGGACAACTAGCATATACTGGAAGGAAGACTTCAACTGCTCCACAATAAGTTCGTTCGTAGCGCTGATCATTGTTGTGTGCGACTCGAAGGCCCCCCATTTCACTGAGCAGTCGCTCTTGACATCCGTCTCGTTTTTGCTGCTTGTCTCGTTAATGACTGAAATCACCCATACGGGATAAACTTTTTACTATGAACTTTGTAATTGTAACTTTCAGTCTAACATTTTTATTTTTAAAAACTCCGATTTTACATGTGCAAGCCGCCCCCAGGGTATTGTAGCAAACGCCATTGGCTTGATCCGGATTTGCAAGAGCTACACCTACCGAAACCAATACTACGAAAACAACTCCTTTCCACATGGTGAAAATAAAAAAACTTCAATTGGAACAATAAATCTGCAAAATTAAAATAAGTTGCGTTTCAATCAAAGCCCAACAAAAGTTCAGACTGCGTCGCGCATAAACCTCCACTCTTAATTGGAACAGGTACGACTGCTTAGAGCTTCTCTCCACAGAACAATTTAATGCACGTACGCGGACGTTTGATTTCAAGATAACGAAATCACTTTTGACTGACAATTTACTTTTTTTTGTTTGGAGAACAACTACACGGCCAAAAGTACTGAATCTTTTTTGAGCGTGTGTTTAACAGTTAATACTGACGAGTGGCTACAGATCCCGCTCTGGGAAACAAGGCTGGAAAACCTCTCTGGAAAACTTCATACAACAACACTTGGTAAACTTGGTTGGATCCTTTTCGTGGCCTGTAGAGCATTTAGCTATAGCTATTATGTTATGCGATACATGAAAAAAAATGCTAACGCTAAAGAGAAAGACTTGGGATGACAAAGATCATCAAGTTGTTTGTGAGCGAGTTAGCGAGTATACATTACATATTTACTCGGCTTGTTTTTTTTAAAATCATTTTCTTGTCTGAGCAAACACTTGTCCAAGGCATCCGTGCAAGTGTTGTTAATCATGCGATATAGTCCACTCACAAGAGCGTAATTTCATGGAGTGGAGTACTACAGTTAGGATTGCGCTTGGATTAATTGGCTCAAAATTTAATTTGCTGGCTTGAGAGTTGGTTGTAATGTCACTGCAATTTTGTACTTGTACTTTTGCTTTGTGTGGAGTGTGTTGTGCAATGTGGGGGAAAAAATAGGATGATAAGATAGTCACAATGTGAAATTTGATCTAAGTTAAATTCGACATGACTCTGAGTTTAAAAAAATGTTTTGCTTGTCTCTGTATCAGAAAATGGATGTTCAATGGAAACAAATGAATTATCGGACAAAAACGGGTTCCATACGAAGTTCAATAATTCTAAATTTTCAAAATTGAAGATTTCATTCCGAATTTGTCAGCTAGACCTAAAGACTCACTCACGATATGAGTTATGAAACGAGCTTCCCTACACCCTAACGATAAGATTGTTTTTGAGATGACGAATAATTGGGTAAGTTTCTTGGAAGATGACGATTTTACTCTCTTTGTCCTGACGAATCCGCGATAGCATTACTCAGCTTTGCTGGTAAAAATATTTATGAAATTGTGTTGAGGAAATATGGCATTACTGATAAGAAGGATGTATAAGACGCAGAAAGAAACAGCCTTACGGATGCATCACCATGCGATAAATGCATGCTAATGTCGTTTAACCAGCAATAATTGTAACTCGTGACACTGACTTATGACCTCGTTTGTTTTTACATTTATTAATCTTAGTTGTATCTACTTTAAATTTGATTGCATTATAACTCATATTATACTTCCATTTGGTAGAGTGTAGAGTAGGCAGACAGCGTTTCAGGGACAAGCTGATGCATAAACGCTGGACAATTTTTAGGTAAAACTGGCTATATAACGTAGGTGCTCCTTTTATAGCCGGTCTCCGAATCCAGCCAAATTTAGCACACTAGCCTGCCGATGTATTGTC
>VICI01003418.1:0-13340 GCA_019593645.1 Akabosia matsudoensis | reverse complement strand
AATCGCCCCGACATGAGCTAACTGGCGAGTATGAACAACATGTGTATCGCGTTACCCCAAACAAGATGATTTGCACTTGCGGGAAAGGCAGCTTTCGATTTTGTTTTGTGGACGGACGGACGGTGAATTGAATGACTGCAGACAATTTTTGTTGCTTTATCATCCACAGAATTGTACAGGCAGGTGAGAAGGTAATTTTTTTTTTAATTTAATTAATTTGATAATTGCTTTGTGACTAAGATTATAATTTAATTGAAAGTCGTTTAAAATAGCAGTATAATTAAAACAAATCCCTTGAAAAGCTTTTTTTTTTGTTTTGATTGTGTGGTACAGCTAAAAAGAATCTATTCGAAAATCAAAATGATTGGCGACAAGCACCAGGGAGGAAGTAATCCAATGGAGCAGTTTGTCCTTCTATCCAAGTCGGCCAAAGGCGCTGCTGCTGCAGAGCTGGTCAAACAGGCGCTGGAAACTCCAGGGATCTATGTGTTTAGTGAATTACTGGATATGCCAAGCATTAAAGAGGTAATAATCCCAAATTAATCGCCATTTAATTAATGAAAAAATCCATTCTATTTTTTGGTAACGACGATACTTGTTTTTGTTTTAGCTCTCTGGAGATCACGCCCAGTACGTCGAGCTGCTCAACATTTTCGCATTTGGAACTCTGAAAGACTACACTGCAGCCCGAGCCAACAACCGTGTTCCAGACTTGTCCCCCGCCCAGCGTCGTAAACTCCAGTATTTAACTATCGTGACCCTCTCTTCCCGCGAAAAATGCATTCCTTACCAGACCCTCCAGGCCGAACTGGAGATCGTTAATGTCCGCGAGCTCGAGGATTTAATTATCGAAGCCATTTACGCAGAAATCTTTCAAGGGAAACTCGACCAGAGCCGGGCCTTCCTCGAAATCGACAACACAATTGGGCGGGACATTCGGAAAGAGGACCTTCCTGTGATTACAAATACTCTGGAGAGCTGGTGTGACGCTTGTGAAAACATGTTGGCTGCTTTGCAGAATCAAATTGAGCGCGCCAACTCAGAAAAGAGTCAAAGGCTTCAGAGGAAGGAAGCGTTGGAAACGGAAATCTCAAACCTCAAGAAGACAGTCAAGAGCCACCGGGAGGAAGGGGATGATGTTATCGCTGACTCCAGGGAAGCCATGGGAATCGAGAAGACTCCGAGCAAGAAAATGGTCAAGAAAGGAATCAGAGGGTCGACCAAATTGTTTAACAAATGAACTATTCAATCTTTTAAAAACGTCGTGTCGTATATGTAAATCATCGTCGCTTGTAATCTATTCATCTTTTTGTGTATTTTTGAAGAAAAAAAAAACTCCCGCTTCAAAAATAATTTAGAAATAACTTCTTTTATGTAAATAAATTTTTATTTAAAGTTTGTAAAAAACAAATCAGCTTCGAAATAAAATAATGCCAAAAATATTCAAAAAACAAAATTTGTGACGAGCTAAATGATTGTCCTCATGAATTGTAAAACAACAAAATCCCAGCAGTGTATGACATTTTCTCTAGCTACCCCGGATTGAATGCAGCTGCATTAAATAGAAAAGCGCGCGCTTTCTGGGTTCCCACTTTGTTCTTGTTTGATGCTGCTTTGCTTTCCCTCTCGGTCAGTTGTTTACCAGCATCTGTCAAGCAATCTTTTCTTCTTCATTCATTTTTGCTTTAGGTTTTTTTTCTTTCTTTAGTTAAATTTTAAACAAATTTTAATTGTATGACATTCAAGTGTTGTGTATCGTTTATATTTATAAAATGGGAATTACTGGACTACTTCCGTTGCTCAAGAAAGCCACGAAAAGATGTCATGTAAGAAAGTTCAGCGGTGGAACTGTTGCAATAGACGGGTATTGCTGGCTTCACAGAGGTTAAAAAAACAATTTAATTAAATAAGCTTATTTGGTTTGCTCTTAAACGATTCAAGTTTAATTATTATGTTGATTTATTTTACAGGCGCGTTCGGCTGCGCTCAGAAGCTAGCGCTGGGAGAGCCCACAAACGCGTACATCACGTTTTGCATGAACTTTATTCAAATTTTACTGGACAACAATGTGAAGCCAGTTGTTGTCCTGGATGGGCGTGACCTTCCTTCCAAGCGGGAGACAAACAGAAAACGCCGAGAGTAAGACTTAATTAAGTTAAGGAATCCTGTACAACCGTTTTTATGCTATTTTTGTGGTTTCTAGGAAGCGTAAGGAGAATAAGGATCTTGCCCGGAAGTACCTTCAACAAGGCAAGAAGAAAGAGGCGTGGGAGTGTTTTACCAAAAGTGTCGATGTGACTCCTCAAATGGCTCGGGACTTTATTAAAGCCCTTCGTGCCAAGAACATTGACTACGTTATTGCTCCTCACGAAGCAGACGCCCAGTTAGCGTATCTGGCGACCCACGGCTTTGTGGATTGTGTGATTACAGAAGACTCTGACTTGGTTTTATTCGGCTGTCCGAAAATCCTATTTAAAATGGGCAACGACGGGAGTGGGGAGTTGTTTGAGGCTGAGAAGATCCCAAAATGCTTAGACCTCACTCCGAAAAATTTCAAGTTTGAGTTGTTCCGGTGGATGTGCATCTTGTCGGGCTGCGATTATTTGGAAAGCTTGCCCAAAATTGGGATGGGGAGGGCGAAAAAGGTTATCTACGAAGGAACTCACACAGACATTAGATCGGTAAGTTGGTAAAATGTCAAATAAATGTATCATAAAATTTATTCTTTTGTGGGCTAAATAGATAAGTGTTTACTGTGATTTTGTAGATGCTCCAGAGCATTCCAGCGATTCTGGTTAAACTCCAAATTGAAGTTCCGGAGGAATACGTGGAGGGCTTTATACAAGCAGAGAACACGTTTCTTTACCAGCTTGTTTATGATACTCACCAGCGAAAGGTTTTACCGTTAAATCCTTACCCGGAAAATATAAAACCTGAGGATGTGCCTTACGCAGGGACTTACGAAAAAGACGAGGTGCGTTTCTCTTACAAATTAAGAAGTATTCGTCATTAAATCGTGTGACGGTGAGAGTCAACGCAATGATTCATTCTCTTTTGGTATTGTGCAGATTCACCTGGGCGTTGCCCTTGGAAACTTGGACATTCACAGTCTGAAGAAGGTCGACTCATTTGATCCCCTCCAAGGCGGTTACGGCCCCTCAAGCATTTGGTGGACTGGTGAGAGAACTGAAACAAAATATAATCCTGTCGGAAAGGAAGATGTTGAGATTGGAATGCAAATCGGAAGTCCAACCGGGCCCCCGGCTGGATCCAAAAAGAACAAACGTCCCCTGGCAGGTACGGGTAAAATGAAATGTTTCTAACTCTAACCCGGATGTAATCCTTCAAGTTTTTTACATAATGCTCTTGTAAATCCTTACAGTGGTCAATTCAGACAATGAAGAAGAAGATCTCATGAGCTTGTACGGTAAAAAACCGGAAATCCAGCTTAAAGAAGAAGTCGCTACGAATAGCGACGACTCTTCGGCTTCCAAACGACGACGGGTCACTCGGAAACCAACTGTTAAAGAAATTACACAAGAATCTCCGGTGAAAAAGCGGGCAGCACCATTTTTGAAAAAGTCGCCAGAGAAAGGCAAGAGAGTTCATGTGAAAAGCCGCTACTTTAAGGAAGAGGTTAAGACTAAACCAGAGCCGGGACCAGAACCGGAAGAAGACTCAGATGAAACATCGGACGAAGCTGTTGTCGCTAGTGAAAAGCCCGTGTTAAGCATTTACTCGTATGACTCTGGAATCTCCCAGGATACAGATGACATCTCTGCAGCTGGAAGTCAAGAAAGGGCAAAGGTTGAGCTGAAAGAATGCTCGGTCGTTGTTCAAAAGATAACCCCAGAGGAAATCACGCTTGACGACGACGATGATTCTTCACAAGATGGAAGAACAAGTTTCTGACTATTTCAAACCGGCGGCGAGAAAAGCGTCAATCTCGCCAGCCAAGAAACCTGCCAAATCGCCAAGGCAAAAAACTCCAACAGGAAAAGCAGGTAAACCTGCCACAGGAAGTAAGAGGACGGGCTTGTCAAGGACTGCAAAGAAGGATCCAAAACAACGTAGCGTTTTAGACATGTTCGGTCGCAACTAGTATTTTAAATGTGTTCATTTCCTGTTTTAAATCATTTTCATAATTTAACGCTCTTCCTATATTTTAAACAAATGACAAGACAAAATTTCAAAATCAATAAACTAAATCATATTAAAATTATTATAGTCATCATCATGGTGTATAAAGTCTCATGCTTTATGATAATGTGCTACCATTTTAATTTCTTGAATAAGTTATTGTTGTGAGACTACGAAGTTTAAACGTCCCGCTTATTTGCATAATTTCATGACTGTCCGGCATTAGAGTAAAGTACGACAAACGTTTCAAGTCGTTTCGACTCGCAAGTACTATTAGGATTATCGACACAAAGCTGAGCTGAGGCAGCAGTAACGATTATTCGCCACTCAATCGTTGAGTTGCGTAGTACATACGCTTCATTTCGTTTCAACGTTTCTGTTCTCCTATGAAAGCGTCGAGCCGAGTTGAGACTTGTCAGAGGCTACAATTCGTCGCGCATTGAATCGAAGGACTGCAATTAGTTAGAGTCGCGTAATTTTTTTAACTGGTTGTTAGTAACAAAGGAGGGCTTATCATGGGGATAAAAGGACTGTACGGAAGTGTGCTGGAGCCCTGGTCAAGAAGCTGTAACGTTCGGGAATTCCGTGGATGTAGCGTTGGCGTGGATGCGTACAGTTGGCTTCACTCGGGTAAGTTTTAAAGGAAATGATTAAGACTTAGGACTAATCATTTCAGTTCAAATTTCAAGATTGAATAGACAAATTTGTTGTACAAAATTTCTGAATCAATTGAATGGTGTTGGTAAAAGGTGCGGACTCTTGTGCCATGGATCTCGCCACTGGAGTAAAAACGACAGAGTACGTTACTGTTGTCATGGAAAAAATTGAGATGCTCATCCAGTGCGATGTGAAGCCAGTCGTGGTGCTAGACGGTCGAGATCTTCCCGCGAAAGAGATCGTTACCTCGAAGCGCAGAGAGTAAGGACAATTTGTAATTTTAAAAGTTAGTCATGTTCATGAGCAAGTTCTAGTGTACTATTTTGATCTTGAAAGGGAACGAGTTGAAATGAAAAGACGCGGACTTGACCTGTTGATCAAAGGGGAGGGAGGAAGAAGCTCAAAAGTGCTTCCGACGTAGTATCAAGATAACTCACGAAATGGCCCTCAAGCTTATCCATGCGCTTCGTGTGAAGAAAATCGATTACGTTGTCGCTCCTTATGAAGCGGACGCTCAATTGGCGTATCTGGCTAGACAAGGACTGGTCGAGTGTGTGATTACCCCTGATTCCGATCTGGTACTGTTTGGCTGCCCAAAAGTACTCTTTCAAATGGATGGGCGGGGGAATGGGTGGCTCTTTGAGCGAAGAAATTTCGTACCATGCTTGGGTCTCTCCAGATGGAGGGAAAAGATTGACTACGAGGAACTTCGTTGGATGTGCATCCTGGCGGGGTGTGACTACTCTCAAAGTGGACCTGTTCTGGGATTGGACACTGCGATGCAGCTAATGGTACGACCCCATTACGATGTTTTGTCCGTAAGTGAAACAAGTACAAATTTATAATATCAGGTTTACCTTTTGCTTGTGACGTCTATGAAGCTTTATAACATTTTTCTTTGATTTGTCAGATGCTTCACTGGATTCCCAATGCTTTGAAGCAGCATAATTTTGAGATCACTCCAGAGCACCTGAGAGTTGCTTATGACGCAGAGAATACGTTTTTGTACCAGTTAGTTTTCGACACTAAGCAACGTAGGGTGGTCCCGCTCACTCCGTATCCGCCAAGGATCAAGCCAAAGGATGTTCCTTATGCTGGAGTCTATGAAACCGATAAGGTCGTAGTAATGAGCTAAGCTAGTATTTAAGATAAATTTATATTCTTATCTTTATGGTTGACAGTGTTTTTGGTTGGATTTTTTTCCCAGGTTTACTTCGAGCTTGCACTAGGTAATGTGCACAAGGACACTTTGGAAATTGTTGATAAGCTTCCTGATCCTGTACTGGATGGCTACGGCCCGTCGAGCATTTGGTGGACAGAGGAATCCTCCTGGAAGAACTCTGGAAGCGCTGTCATCACATGCCAGCTTGGAAATTTGTCCTTGCAAGCATGAAGTTAATTTCTTGTGGAAAACATGTATCAAAAAGGGGAGGCATCGAGTGTAAGGTTAATTTTAGGCTAACTTAACTTTCAATGTTCTCAAGCGTATCAAATGTGTGCAGTTCAGCTAGAGAAAAATAAAGTTGGTTTTCCACTATATCATTTTTTATGCAATTCAAGTTAGGTTTACGAAAGCTTTGCTTGATGATTTAATGATGATTACATATTCGAAGTCAAGTCGTTTTGGTTGACAGATGCATTTACTATATAAAAAGGGGAGGCATCGAGTGTAAGGTTAATTTTAGGCTAACTTAACTTTCAATGTTCTCAAGCGTATCAAATGTGTGCAGTTCAGCTAGAGAAAAATAAAGTTGGTTTTCCACTACAGTGCAACTTCCCCTGTTGCAAACCGCATTTGCCATCTAAAATGATTGCAAAATACGAGGTTTTCAAGTATCGAGGTTTGTGTTTTTTTTTCATTTTGTTTTGAAGAAGTAATACAATATGTACATTCTCACAAAACAAGCTTACATTATAACGGCAAACAGGTCAATACTTAGGATAAGGAAAAATCATGCAACTTTGTCTGCTTCGAGCCTTTCCCTGCTTCAGATTTTCAACAGAAAACGTTAGAGTTCAATCTGTGAGCGTTCACGAGATCATTCCTGTCTCGTTAGTGTTCTAGATGTCATCGGGTTTAAACTAGTCATATATGCGGGGATTCGCTGCAAATTCCTTACCCCTCACAAGGAGAATGGTTCCACTAGTCGGCAGGGTTCTATCACGTCACTCAGTTAAATTCGTCTACAATCTTTACCGTCTACATTCAACTGATAAGTTCTCAGTTTTCCATCCCAGTTTTCCTTTTTACTCGTTTAAAGATTTTTATAGGTTCCGAATAGAACTAAAACAGACCAATTCCGTGTTTGAGGGTCTTTATGTGAGTTTTTGTCATGAGCCTCCAAGCCTGAGTCACAGAGATTTGAAAAAATCGCGCAAACGCTAGTGAGAATTCTCATCAAGAGAGGTAAAAACGACAAGCGGGCGAAAAAACCGGTTGCAATAGGCGAGGTTTTGCAACAAGAGAAATTGCAATTTATGAGGCAAATTTGAACTGAAAGTCGTATGTGCTGCCATTATTTCGGGCAATATGCGAGGTTTTTCAATTGTAGAAGTTGCAACAAGGGAAGTTTCACTGTATATCATTTTTTATGCAATTCAAGTTAGGTTTACGAAAGCTTTGCTTGATGATTTAATGATGATTACATATTCGAAGTCAAGTCGTTTTGGTTGACAGATGCATTTACTATAGACCGAAATGATCTATTGGAGGTACTCCACTCCGGCTACCATTACAGAGGTAATCTGAGATATGTCCAATATCAATACTCAAGTAAATCACACACACAGACAAGAAGTCCTCAATAAAAGATCCAAACTGGCCACATGCTTGCGACTGCTATTAATGCATGAAATATTATTTTAATACAACAAAAATATTTCATTTTGGTAAATATACAACGCTGCGATGCTATCTTGTCTTTTCTGTCAGTTTTTTAGCAGAGAAGCGATTCCTCCTTCCTCCACGGCTGGAAATCCTTTCGGATTCATCCACAGTCCACCAAATGCTTGACCCTCATATACAATCAAAGTTCGTAATACTGCATAACATTCGAAGTAAATCAGATAGCCCGTGGCAGATGACACAGCATTTTAGAAAATCTGAGTAAACCCTTTGTTGTCTTAACATAATAACAATTTCATTGTCGGATTGAGGTGTTATTAAAGATGCGCCAATTAAGTATAGATTTCACATAATGAGCAGTTGAAGATAAAAGATAAAATTCGTCGCCAACCCCATCAATGACCGCCTACAAAATAGAGATGAAAACTATCTTGGTTCTCCTCTCTCACATGCGAAAAGAACTCTATAAATCTTTAACCAGGATACAGAACTGCCTTGTAAGTATATGTTTCTCATTATATTCATCGGGACCTTAATCGCCGAGGTGAAACGCACGACGGGAAACGGAACCCCGACCTGGAACTTGCTCGGCGCTACTACCAAGTCGCCATCACCTCTCAACCGAGCAACTTTGCTTGTCTCATGGACTAACTGAAGCTTCTCCAACGCTTGGGAAATCATGTGGAAATGTTAGACTCCGCTATAAACGCTTTTCTCCACGCATCCCGGGATTATGGACCATCAAGGCAAGGCGCCAAGCTGATGGTTCTCAAGGGCTTTATCACTCGGATCCACGGGTCAGTTAGGCGTAAACTTTGTTGTTGGGCAAGAGGATTGGGAGCGCTACATTAAGTAGAGCTCGTATTAAACGCTTTTTAATTTAATTTTCTCGTTGCCGTCAATGCGTGTTTTTATTTTGCTGTTCTTTTTGTCGTTTTTTTTCTTAGCATCTCTTTCCTGCTTTTAGATGGGAATTTTTTGCTGAGATTAACAGCTTTAAATAATTAATTAAATTGTTTTCAGCTGACAAATGAAATGCTTTACTTTGACAAGGACCACCCCAGCTTACATGTTCGCCAGGACATCCTTGCTTTTTTGGAAATTGCTTTTAATGACTTGTACCGAAATTTTTGACGATTTGGAAGCTTTCCAAGCTAAACTTGCCACAGCTCCAACATCCAAGAAATATGCATCCGGTGGGAAGGATGATAGTCTTAGTGACGAGATTAAACTGAAGAGATTAAATATGTCGTCCCGTGGTAGGGGAGAGCAGACCAAGCGTAGATGGAGTCGGACGCAAAGCAGGCGAGGAGTGAACCTACACCTACGTAAAATGCTAAGAATTCACTCCGTAAATATTTGATAGTTTTGTTTTACATAACGTTTATAATCATTTAAAATGTTTTTTATTCTTATTATCAATATTATCATGGACGAATTATTAGATGTCTATTCTCTGACATAGACATTAGACAAAAAAATACGTACGACGTGTTCCTATAAAACTACTTGAATATTTTTTTGTGCATTTTTACCTAAAAATGAATTTACTAAGCGTGTTTTATATTAAAAAGCGTTAGAAAAATGTACTAACAAATAAATCGACGATAAGGGTTTTTCTTCTAGCATCAAGTCAATTTATCACTATGCAACCACCTAAGAGGTCATCAAAAAGTGAATTTAGCAGGATGCATTTTTTCATTTGTCATTTTGAGTGAAAGATGATTTGGTAGACGAGTTACCTGAACGTCGATTCCGTCGTCACTTGTTGAACGTCACTCCATTTCTTTTCTAGTCGACTTTCGATATTGTTCTCGTTTCTTCGTTTGCTTGCTCAGTTGTTGTAATTCCCGACTTTGCTGAGAAGTTCGGTTTTTGAAAACCTTGGTAAGTTTAACTTCTTTGATTTAAAATACGGCCTAAATTAACCTCCATTAAAGTTGTGACCGTTCCTCCTGATGTGAAAATCTTGTTTTGTTAGAACACAACAACAGGTGATTAGAATTTTTAATTGGATCCAGTTACGACTTCAAAGACGAAAAATGGCGGATAAAGGTAGTTCGAAGAAGAAGTCCGATCCACCGGCTTTACCCAAACTCAGGGGGGATGAGGTTGGTAAAAGCACGAAAAAAGTGGATGAAAGCCAAGGGCAAAAAGATGGAGGTTTAGATGCAAGAGCCAAGGCTGGTATTGTTTTCAAGGCGCATGGGACTCACATGCCGGACTTGCCCTCAACCATGTCCCTCCCGAAGCAGAAGAAGAGGAAGCCAAAGCCCAAGGTGGAACCTGCTCCTCCCCCAGAACCCTCACCACCACCTCAGCAAGTACAACAAGCTCCTCCTACTCCAGCGCCAAAGGTGGAACCAACTCCCGAACCTCTACCAACAAAGGCTCCAAAGGTACAACAAAAACCTCCCCAGTTCGTACCTGAGGTTGAAGTTTCTCCTCTCCCAGTTGTTGAAAAGAAACGGGTGACATTTCCAAAATCGGAGCCTGAGGAACCTATAACGATGGCATTACCATTACCTCCTCCGCCTCCTTCCCAACCGGCGAAACCTGAAATTATGAATCTGGCGCAGCTGTCTGTCCCACAGCCTGAAAAGCCTCCAAGCCCACCTCGAGTTGAGATCCCTCCTCCGTCTCCTCCTCGCAGTCCTACCAACAATCTCACCCCAACCGAGTCTTTTCTAATTCCCCACAAAATCGGATCAGTTGCTTCCTCGATTGCGTCCAGCGAGCGAACCCTGCGGCCAAATCCTTCCGTCCGCTTCGACAGCGACCTCGAGGACGAGATAGCAAATCAACTGAGCGACGACTACAGAACCATCAACAGAAAGTCCGTTGCATTCGGAACAGAGCTCACCCTCGACGACAGGCGCACCAATCCCGACGACGAGTTACTTTTCGTAAGCCACAATTTAAACTAAAACACACGACCGTTTTTTAAATAGTTGTAATGATAAACATAATCGTGATTAATTTATATTTTATTGTTTTTGTTCCCTCTCCCCGCATATAGTCGCTCACGGCCAAGGAAGAAATCGTCTTCCGCCGGGGAATCGCCGACATGCGCTGGGAGGAGGAAATGTCCACCCCAACCACAACCGACGTATCGTCCACCGACGAGACCTCCGACTCTGAGCGCGTCGCCGCCGCTATTTTGTGGGAGCGCGTCGGGCAGCGTAAAAAGTTCGAGATTCCCATCATCCTGGTGAACGACCGCCGGATTTCCCTAAGTCATCTGGACCCCTCGCCTCTACAGTCCCCCACCCAGTCCAATGAGGACGTTAACTCTGTGCTCCAGAAGGCGTTTGCCGATAACGGCAGCTCAGACTCGGACGACGAGAAGGCCCAAAAGCTGTTTGAGTTTCTCGACGACGCGGAAGCGATGCGTAAGAAGGAGCAAACCGAGGAAGAGAGACGGGCTGCCGACCGAGGGAAGCTGTGGCGCCGACGGCTTCTTGTTGTCATGATCCTCCAGCTCCTCATGAAGAGCCGAAGGCTCTTTATCCTCTTTTGCGAGCTCATCACGCCAATTCTCTTTAGCGGGGTCATTATTTCCGGCATGACCTACGCTACTAATGTCCACCACCAGAGCATTATTCCCTCCAGGGACCCTGGATTTGGTAAGCGACCATCGTCGACAAAGATTCTATTTCAGAAGGATTTCTTTATGTGCTTCTATTTGTATGTTCTTGTTTAGATCCGTTTGATACAATGACTGCAGAGACGCTGATGACCTCGGTCTGCTCCAATGTCGACTGCAGCGTGGATGGCGTCGTCCGGCATTTCTTTATCGTCTACTCCCCCTCGAATAACTTCACAGACGATCTCATGATCCGTGCCCTGCGGCTCATGAAACTGGGCCAGGAGTCTCGGGTCGAAGAGTTTAAAGTGAAGTCGACCAAGGCGAAGAGGAAAAAGCCCCGGGCTCACAGCGATATTTCGCGGCTGATTGGAGTCAATACAGCACAGGAGGTACAGACAATTTGCACCAACCACTGGCACAGCCATACTGAGGAGCAACCTAAGTCGCAGGACACGGCGGACTTGTCCGAGGTGGATGAAGCAGATACAGTGGAACAGGGCGCGGGGATATTTGACGTGCACGACCTGTTGCGCTATCCGTTCGGAATTGTATTCACCATGGAGGAGAATCTTGTCGGGAGGAACAGGATGAAGAGAATCTCTGAGGATCTCGACGTGCCCACTAATCTGCAGTACACGATACGAACGTTTTACCCTGAAATTGCGAATACAGTCGAGGGATTTCCGTTTCGGGAGCAGAGGGCAAAGGGCAGCCGATTCTCTGAGTCTCGACGTATGTATTTCGAGAAGAAGAAAAAATATATTTTAATTATTATTTATGCTAGCGAAATGTGTAATTTGTTTTTGAATTCATCTATTTTTGAAATAGTGACGTCATATGGTATCCACACGGGCTTCATCGGGCTCCAAATGGCTTTGGACTTTGCATTCGCTGAGAAAATAGTGGAAAAGGCGGAGAAGGAGGATCCGTTTGTGCAAATAGGAGAAACCAAGCTTAACGTAAGATTTTATATTTTAGACATAGTATCTAGTTGTTGTTGTTGTGCATGTGTGTATGTCTAGTGTTGTATCTAGATGTTGTAGATATTATTTAAGCTCATGCTCATGAATGCTTATTTCCAAAATAGAGGCGTGCATTCTATAACGAATTTTTAACGGAACCCGCCCTGAAGCAGTTTGAGTACCCGACCTACCACGGGGAAAGCGCGCGGACGCGCGTCTGGCTCTGCGTCACGCTGGGCATCGCGTTCAGCTACTTAGTCATCGACGTGTACACCGCCCAAGAGACCGTCCTCGAGCAGAACAAGGGGAGTAGTGAGATCCTCAAAATCCATGGAATGACGACTTCCATGCGTTGGCTCGCCAACATGGCAATTGTCATCATTCTCCGAGCCTTGCCAACGCTCGCAATGGCGCTCATCATCCACTTCAACCTCTCTGACGAGCTCGTCTCGGAAAACACGCATGTCGTCGCTCTCTGGGGGTTCCTTTGGATGCATGCATGTACCTGCACTTTTTTCAATCTCTTCATCATATCCATCTTCATTGTCAAGAAAGGTGAGAACAGTCGTCGTAATAACGAAGTAACTAACTTCGTACAATTAATTAATATTTTTGTTTGTTTTTATTTTGATGTTTTCAGCGGAGCTGGCAGGTGTACTGGTGGCCTGCGTCAACACGCTAACCCTCCTGATCCCGTTGCTGTTGTTCGTCGAGTTTGGCACCCGCTTTCCCCGATTTGTCAACTTGTTTTTATGTTTCTTCTTTCCTCAGTGGAACCTCGCCAACGGAATCTATTTTTACTTGAGATTTGAGTTGTATGGTATGTCTTTCAACACAAGCGCTAGAGTTACCAAGATTTAAACTTTTTTTTGGAAATATTTCTATGTTGCTTTTGTTTGGGGAGCAGAAGAGGGTTTGGACTGGTATGACTTTCCCGTCGTGTTGGATGAGCAAAACCACAAAGTAATCGCACTTCCGCTCTGCTGCATCATGTTTCTGTACACGACTTTGTTTTACATGCTCCTCACGATCTACCTCGACCATATCCTCCCCCGTGAATTCTCTCCGCGAGAAAGTTGGCTGTTTTTCCTGAAGTCCTTTACTCGCCAACACCCCGCAAAGGCGAAAGCGACCCGGCCCATTCCAC
>VICI01003417.1:0-13344 GCA_019593645.1 Akabosia matsudoensis | reverse complement strand
TAATCAGGGCATGTTGTCTAACTCTGTGACAGGTTTCACATTCCGATTCACACCTCCACTGGATTTATTGCTTAGTGAAAGTCTATCTAAATACATTGCTAAACACTAAACCTGACAATTATGAGGAGAGTCAGGTTCAGTACTCAACCGTAGAATGTACAACATAATTAATCGTTCATTCCTGAAACGTCAGATGTACATGATACTACATTTTAGAATTTGATCATCCACTGTTTAGATATAGGTTGCAGACCAGTTATGATACGAAGTTAGCTAAATGTAAATAAATTACTCTACTCATCGTTTATTATTATGATTTTTATCGTGTAGTTCACACTCACATATTATTATAATGCATTACCGAGACTATTTAAAGGGTTGCTATCACGCGAACAAGGATAATGAGCCGACATAGACATGTAAACTGGAGGTTCGCACTTTCCATGACCAAGACCTTCACCACACACTATAATTTTCGTAATAAAATATGATTTAAATCATTAGTTTGGGAGTGTTTTTTCTACATTGGTGGAATAGACTGCAAAAGATAATACATTTTAGAGCGAAGCTGGCTCAAGTTTTTCGTGTCTGGTTCAAAACAAGCGTTTTAGGGATCTGCTGCCCAGCCTAGTTTAGGACAGACTAGAGGTGGTATCTGTGGACAGTGTGAATCCATGAAGTATCCTAAATAAAACTCACGCCGCTGTCAAAATGAATGAAAGCTGAAAACATTGATCATGTCTAAATTCTAAATACCTACCCTAGACTCGTTTTAAATGAAAAAATAGCAGTAGAAAACAGCAAAGGGGAAAATAATTTACATAAAACAAAAACGACCTTTGCATAACACTGTTGTATCATACACAATTTGTTGTTTGTTGTAGGATTTTTTTAAATTATAGTTTTAGCGTGACGTGCTAATGTGCAGCTCATGTCATGCTCCATATATAATTTTCTTGTTTCATGTACACTTCTTTCCCTTTAAGCTAGTTACCGTTTCAAGGCATCTTTCGCATGCAACAAGAGGACATAAACGGCCAAACTATTTCGAGGCCACAAATATGTTGTCAAAATTCATGGCAACCAACCCATTTTAGAATTATTTTTCTCTATTTAGAGTTTCGAAAAGTTTTGCAAACAAATAACCCTGCCTAATTTGAAAAAGTCTTTGTGACTATTATAAGGCCTTTCGTATAAACATGCACGTACCTTTAAACGTTGTGACAAAAGAAGAGAATACAATATTACGACGATTTCCTAGCAGTTGCTCGCCCATAGCTGACATTGAAACGTGAAAAGCACACCAAAGAGAGAAAATCGCATGTGACCAGAAGCATCTTTCTAATTTTAAATGTAGTGTTGTTGCTGGACACAAAATATTTTTCCTATACACGATATCACACAATCACAATAACATCATGGATTTTTTGGACAGCATGTCATGTGGTAGGCATGAATATGTCACCATGAATGACAACGTCTATTTAATGACTTAGCAGCTTGGCAGGGACCTGAGGTTGTACTGGACAATGTCTAGTTTTTGCGTGAAACTCTCACACCTTTTTTAAAACTACGTTATGGTAATCCTCGAACAAATCAAGTATTAAGCAGCGAATGCTGCTTAATAAGATCGTCAATGCTGACGTCCATCTGTCTGTTTTCGTTTGATCTTGACCATTCTTTGACCTACAGACAAACCTGGCTGGCACATCTACAGGGAACAAAGTTAATGGAGGTCAAAGGTGAATAATAATAATTATAATAATCTAATAAACTAAGCAAGTACGCCAAAAAGCTAGCATTGGTTATCTTGCCACGTTAAAGTACTATCCGCAAGCCACTTACTTGTCAACAAACCGAGGCTTAAGTGGAATAGTACATGTACAGTTTTCTTTATTTATCCCTGGTTTATTACAAAAGAGGATGTAGCTAAACTTGCAACTTGGCAAAATATAAACGATATCAGCTTTTTCAATACCAATTGCTGCAGTGGGACTTGTGGTGAGCGAGCTGTCCAACATTTAATTTACAACGTGCGTGTATACAAAATGGTACGACCACAGCCTATTAAAGCCCCAAGATTTTAGCTGAGCAATTCGGATAGAGAGAAAGAACGCATAACCTCAGGATGATAAGAAGATAGTAAATTCAATGAATACTTCGTGCTAGCAAATAAATAATACAAATAAATTGCTGCAAAACAGTTCACTATAATCTACTCATGACAATTGTCATGCTGTTAATGTAACAAGGGACTTTCTTGATTCATATGCATACGTTGAACGTCACGGACCACAAAAATAAGCAACTGGACTAACTAAAACCATTACGATTCCGATTCAAAGCTAATAAACTGTTTCAATGTATTAATGCAGCATTACGGAATGAGAAACCGCAAATATGAAGTTCGCAGCAATACGTCATTGTCTCTGCTCCTATCCTGAAATGATGGAATGTCGAGTAAAGCACCATCTCAGATTGCCTGGGAAACTCCGTGTAGAGGAAATGAAGTCGTATGGCATTTCTAACCCTTGAATGTATGCGTTTAAAAATGAAAATTTACTCTTCGGAGAAAATTTCCAGAAAATGATTAGGTACATCGTCATGTAATAAACAGCCTGCTGGGCTGACCCAGTTGAAAGTCAAATTCGCAAACCAGTGTACTCTAAAAAACACAGGTTTTATGTGCACCATTGAAACTTGAAGACGAGGACATAGTATGCAGTAAGCAAATCAACAACCGAGTGAGACTGTTTGTAATAATATAGTAACTAAACGCATGATAATGTCCAAGGTTGCTATTCGTCGCAGCAGATAAGTGGTGCTAAAATCTTTCGGCACATTTTAAACAAATTTAATGGAATGAAGTATCAACTTCAATCCTTTCACGAAGTCTCTTTCATAATCGAGAGCGACTTGAGGTAGTAGGCGATAAAATGAGTTTTGATTTTTATGAAAAATACTCTGCATTATCAGTAACGATGCATCTGTTGTTTTGAATTCAATTCATGTTTGATTGCCGAAAACAATACATCAATTTCTTGTCAGACACATCAACAGAACCGGCATTGTTTTCTCTCTCAAAGAGACCAGCCTTCTACAAAAAGACGAGTTTCGATGACAGAAGATGCGAACAGTTGCACCAGAAAAGTTGCATAGCCAATCTGAGTAAATGGAGCGTTCGTTGGCTAGGCCAACAAGACCAACTTTTGGTTTGGTACATTTATCGTGCACATGTTTCATGATATTATTATATAAATATGACTTCGGAGTTGCATGGCGTTTGGCACATGAGCTTTGAAACTGCTGCCAAATATTACAAGTTTAATAGCCGAGCCGCATAAATGAGTCGTCTCGAGACTACATGCATAACATACGATATGACTAATATGTACTAACAAACAATTTTCACTCGGTATGACAGAAATACGGTCACATTTGAGGTTGTGCAAACACATAAACATACATACTACTAGCTAAACTCTTCCGTAAAATGTGCAGTTGGTAAGTGCGATTTTGACATCCGGTGATGTCAGTAACCTTATCCATTGAAGCCCAGAATTACAGGAATATTAATTCCGAGAAAACCAACAGTGGATCTATAGTTTACATGCAATTTCGTATACGTTGGAAAATGCCGCTTGAAATGAAAACATGTTATTTGCTGGTGTCGAAAATGGTCAGCATCCCATAAATCACTTAGATACAGAGCCAACAGACGAAAATCTAACTGAGGGTTGAACTAGAAACTATAAAAGTGTTGATGCATTAGGGTTATGCACTACGGCAGGGTCTGAAAGTTCATATTTTATTGTCTAATACAACTAGTGTGCAAAGGCCTAGAGTAAAAGTCGAATCTGCTTTAACTTTATACGATCCTCAAGGTGCATTGTCTGGTTCTGGCCTGTTCATATCGGGAGCTGTTCAGCCCTCAGACCGAGGTGATTTTTCATACCGAAAGGGCTCTTCATACCGTGGTCTCTTCATACCGCCGTCGATTCATGCTGAGAGAGCAAATGAACGATATAATTATTTACATTTTTCATTACGAGTTGATACAACTTTTGCAGCAATGCGATCATGGAGGTATATTCAGCGGTGAATTCTTCCAACATTGCAACGGATGAGGGCTCCTGTTTGAGTCGAAACGTAGAGAATAAACTTTTTATTCCTCTTACACTCGACACCTCCCATTTTTAATTTATTTCATTGCAATATATTTTGAGTTAGCTACCAAAACGCGTTTCCAAAGATTTTTCTTGATGTAATTTCCATTTAGGAAAATGTTTTTAGAAGAAAATCTTCTACAGTGTCCGAACAGTTTGCTGCACCGAAAGCAAACCCGTCTATGCTTTGAAAATAAAATGCATCAGCGCTGATGCCTTTGCCTACCTACTCTTTGAGGGGAGGATTTTAAGAATTAATTAAGAATGATTAATTTATTAATTAGCTAAGTTCTTGTAAACTATAAACTTTATTCTTGTAAAAGTTTAATCAACTCGTAATAAAATATTTATATACTATTTAGTTCTTTAATTTGTTTTCTCGGCATGAGTCGGCCGTGGTATGAACGAGCAACGGAATGAATAGGCTTGTACTAGCCTTGTTTGATAGCAAAATTTCCACAGCTTGATTTAAGGGAAGACGATGTTGCACTCTGCTTCAAGATCTGAAGATGACGTTGCCATTCTTCGCCGAAGAAACGAAATCAAGACACTATAAATAGGCCGGTTCCCTTCATGATTCGCAATTCCGTACAGTAATGTTATCATAGATCGCAGTCGAGTATAGATCCAGCTTATATACATCTGGATAGCAGACAAACACCAGACAGAAACGGAAAACACGATGTTTTTTATTGCATTCGACCATTTTTTATTTCGCAATATTTGAGTTGTAAAAAGTGTCTCTGGTGATGCCCAAACTTAAGGTATGGAATGAATATTCAAATTTGCGCTAGAAGTTTGAAGTTGTGTGAGGCTCTAAAGAAAGAATATGATTTGACAGGCAACTGGAGTATGATGTCATCGCAAAGCATAGAAGTAAAATGACTTATAACTAAATGTTTTGACTCCAAATGGGTGCATATACCTAACTGTAAGTTACTGAAAATCGATTTGGTAATGTGTTTTATGGAAAAAAATATATGAAAAACTGTGGCATCCTGTATCATAATGAGAAGCTAACCAGCCCGTTGCACCGCGAAATGTTGAAGTAGCGAAAGTACCATGTACGAAAATGTTTCTTGTAGTTTCCAGGGGTAGATATGCTGCAATTTCTCAACTCATCTCTGGAGCTCTGACCAGAGAGTTAAGGCAATAAAAATTGTAATATATGGACGAAAAAGGTTCATTTTCAAGTGCTGTGTCCATTAAAACCTGCCGCAAAATAGTACAATGACTACACATGCTTCATTAGTCGTAGATCACTGACCACAGTGATGGTTTATGAATGGGTCAGATACAGTACATCTGAGGACACTTGCTCGCTATAGCCACGCAAAATGTACGTAGGAGGGTTAGAGCGAACAGTTTGAGCCTTGCGTGTTTGTGAAATTCGCGTTAGCAAACAAAAGAAGATCAAAGCTCAGTTCCCATTTGCTATTCTGAATGCATTAAATACGCGAAGCTCGTGATACCCCGTACAAGAAAAAAAACTTACTTTACTTTGGCCTGCAGTCTGTGCTGTTCTTTGCTTGCTCCTAGAATAAGGACATTAAATGTTGGACGTACTGTAGGTACCTGGTGAACTCAAACAACTTCTTAACCAATTTAACCCTTAGAAAAGAATATCTGTCGCACTGCGTAATCAAACTGTATTTTCTTCCGACGGCTTTACTCCAATCTTCCCGTGCTTCATTCAACTAGAGACTTTGTACAAGTACAGAAAACGGTGTAAAATAATGCAATAAGTTGAGTCTGTGTGAATTCGTTGAGTCAGAGACCTCTAATAACTAGCCAGATGTGATGATTATGCAGCTTGCCACCATCAAAGATGCATGAAGTATTCAGTTTCCTCCTGCTGTGACAAGCTCTTCCCCAAATCTTTTCCCAACCAACAACCATGGTTTATCTTACAGTCTTGTCCTTCATTTAGTAACATATTAAGAAGAAAGTACAAAATCTCTCCAATTGACACCGACAAGAATTTTGTTGTACTTTTATAAAAATATGGACATGCTCAAAGATAAATTATATGAACATCCATATCCTATGAAGCTGCATAGATAAGGTTATTCCATTTTGCGAGACACCGTTGACCATTTCTCGATGGCTGAGTTCTTGGATCATGAAATGGAAGATGCTTATTTAAGAAGTAATTGTAACTGTATGAACTAGCGATAAAAATATAGCCAATATTACACAGCATTTTTACCGTCCCGTTTTTATCTTAACCTTTTCCATCTTATTATTACCACCTGTTATTGCCTATATCACTATTATTACCCAAATTATAGCATGCCTTCTTTTCTTACAAATAAAGGATCTTTGTTTAGTAACTCCTATGTAGCTTTGATACCATTCCGCCCTTTCAGGAACATCAAACAATTAATTACACACTGACAACATTTTGCCTTTTTCGTCTAACTTGGTGCGTTTGTATGTGAAGTCAAGTAAATGAAAAGTGCGTAACGTTACGTTATGTTCCTTACATGACATTAACAGCAGAAGAAGTATTGAGAATTGAGAGAGAGGATCATGAGAGAGGTCGGCGTTGCATGAGACAAAATAAAAGCTGTTAAGGTAAAGGTATAACGACGTAGCTGAAAGCAAGTCAGAAAGGAAAATGACAGCCGAAAACGAAAAGAAAAGACAAAACGTGAAAAAGAAACAGGCATATACCTGAGTAATTGCATTGAAAACCCCTGATGAAAGCTTTCTCCGTTTCAAAAACATAAACACACAAGGTTGACCCCTGAACGAAAAAACGATAAGAGTCTATCCAATAGCCAAGTTAGGTGAAACTCGGTCAACATATGTGGCTGAAAGACTTCCACATAGAGTTAGACGAAGAGACAAGAGAAATTCATCTATGTCATTACTTGAACAACAAAGTCCAGCCACGTAGTAAAAGCATCCCCGATAGAGATAAAGAACTTAGGGAAACGGCAATCTATAATGTCTCAAACGCTTCCGCTGTGATGACTGTCTTCATAGAAAGATTGCATAACGCAGTCACTCTCGTGTTGGCGATATAGCGCTGCCAAATATTTTGGCTTTTGCCCATTCACAATAATGCGCTCTTTTTTGTTCACCGCATTATTTTCGCGTGATGATTACTACACGTAATGAATGCCATACGCATGTATTCTACATTTTGTATTTTCATTATTATGTGATTTACATACCAGAAAGATATTAGTTTACTTGCACACCCCACCAACTTATATGACATGGATGAGTACTGCTGAAAAGCCAAGTTGGAGCCGAGCGTCGTAAAAAATATCGTTGCTGCTGTAGCCCATGCCAGCGATAATGTCATTTGCGCCTCTCATTTCCACAAAAATGTTTACTTAATGCACGCATCAGCACGCAGCGAAAATGAAGTAATAATCTTCTCTGTGTACAAGTATCTTCATTATGCCGAACACCAGCATGGTATCACAAGAAAAGCAAAGTTTTCGCTCCGTCGAAGACTTGTCTTTCGTCATTTTTTGACAGAATAATAACCAAGATGTTTCTTGAACCTTTATCTAATAATTATATTACGAGCTTGAGGCTTAATACATCTTGTTGTTGAATTAAAAGGGGTTTTCCAATAGGGATTAGTTTTCTAGGAATAAAGAAAACAGCATACTTATGCTTACTGATATGTCCGCAGACGTTCTCGATTAGATTAGTTGACACCATTCAAATATGCATGCTTGCCGAGCCATTGTCAATCATGTTGGATTTTTTCTCATGTTTTCTTGATATCTGTTTCTTTGCCTTGCAGCAACACTATCTTCTTAAGTTTGGCTATCTACCCCAATCTGGATTTGAAATTCGTAACCAAGTATCTGAAGACAGAATGCGTGAGGCAGTTCGAGAGCTACAGGTAAGAAAATGGAACATGTAGAAATTGTCTTGGTGGAATTTTATTCCCATGCGTGCAAATTTGCATGGAAAACTCTAATAATGACTTTGTTGTTGAATTTTGTTTGAGTTCAACGTTATGGTTAGTATCCCATATTCCGGACTTTTCGAATAGCGTAACGCATTCAAAGTGGTGCATTAATGAAATATTAATTATCTTTGCGAACCATATATTTTGGGTTCATATATTTTAGAAAAATGCAAATACCATTTTATGCCAATTTTGAGATATTGCATGGTTTCTCTACGTAAATATGACAATCACAATAGTTTTTTTTTAACTTTGGATTATTTTTATTGCTATTTTTTCTTCGTGCATTCAACAGGGATTCGCCAATATTACCGTAACAGGGGAAATTGACGAAGCTACTTTAAAGCTAATACAAACACCACGTTGTGGCGTGCCAGATATCTTGACAGGACAGTTCAACTCCAGGTCACGACAACGCCGTTTCATTGTTCAAGGACAGAAATGGCACAATACGAACCTAACATGGAGGTAAGACCTGTTGTTCTTTCACAATCAGTTTCATCACTACGCTATGTCATCAGCTATGTCACCAATTTATTCTTCTCTTTAACACTAACTGCTATAGATATTTATGTATCGAATTCTATTATCGTTTATTGTTTCTGGTTTTTCTTGCAATCGCTTAAACGCAATGTCTTGGTTTTTATTAGCTCGGATTCTGTGAAATATGCTAATTTGCCTATTGTATTGAACGTACGTGTCTACTACATAATGCTGGGTTTTAGAGATAATGCCACCCCACCTTCATAACCGTGTAAAATAGCAATAACGAAAGCCTTAAGCTATTGTGCGCCGTTAGAGCAAGGAAGGGCTTCTTAACGCAATCGCCATCACAAAATGCAACCAGTATCTGTCAACGTTCTGTCAGGCTTAGTTATGCTTATACTCCTTCTTACCTCATTTATGTAATGATTTTATAAAATAAAAACCAAGAAAAATAGAATACACATGTCAATCGTTTCTCTGCATGCGTGGATGTACAGTCAGGGTACACGTTCTTTTTAAAGTTTGGGGCACTATATATAGTCCTCTAAAGTCTATACCAACATCATGAACTATCAGTCTACCCCTTATACATGCTATTTTAATGCGAATATGCCTAAATATATGGTATTATAACCGTACAGTAAAAAATGTAATGCTGATTGAAAATGATTCTATACATCATTGCAAGGAATGGTATTGAACAATATCACACTATGACGGGAATGGTGATATCAAAACGATAACCTTAGAAAACATTGACTTTACGGGGTAACCGACTTGACATTCATTCATGTCATTTTTTAAAGGGAGTGCTTCACAGTTCTTATTGAAATGTAAGATGAAGTTTTGATATTATTTAGTTTATTGTATAAATTAAAATTCACTAAACTGGAACGAAGACATTACTCTTGGTGGAATTATAAGTTTTGACCGGAGATCAAGTCGACTTGGTGAACTAAGACACTATGTATCTGAGCATTATGTTTCTGAAATACATTTTTTTACTTTGTTTATGAAACAAAAAAGCAATTCAACACAATAAATTTAGTGTCTTAGTTCACCAAGTCGACTTAATAAAACAAAGTGTAGAAGAATTAGCAGAAATGTAGAAGTCAATAAAGTGAATGACAAGTCCGTTAACCCAGTAAAGCCAATATTTTCTAAGGTTATCGTTTTGATATCATTATTCTCGTCATAGTGTGATATTGTTCAATACCATTCCTTGCAATGATGTATAGAATCATTTTCAACTAGCATTATATTTTTTACGGTACGGTTAAAATACCATATATGCTTAGGCATATTCGCATTAAAATAGCATGTATAAGGGGTAGGCTAGACTTTCATGATGTTGGTATAGACTTTAGAGGACTATATATAGTGCCCCAAACTTTAAAAAAGTACGTGTACCCTGACTGTACATCCAAGCATGCAGAGAAACGATAGGCATATTCTATTTTTCTTTGTCACAAATATCTTCGGCGCAAGTTTCATGAGCAGTATTGCATAGTTATTTTCATTTAAAAATACTATTGCCACTTTTGAAAAATAGTTCCCTACCTTCGACCTACTTTGTAACTCGAATGCTTGAAAATTTCTAAGATTAAATTCCCCAAATTAATTAAAATATTACAACTTGTAAAGGCCACAAAAGCTTTACACAGGTATCCGTAAAACAGTCTTACTTCCATCTGTCTTAACCTTTCCCAAACTGCAGGCAGTCTCGATTAAGTAAGACGAAAAGAGTTCTAATTTTTCCCGATAGAGGACATGATCAGAGTATTCGATCCATTCATTGTATCTGTGTTAGGCTTATCTACTTACTAGCCGAAAATACTGACGAGTAGGGCATATCACACATGGCAGTGAAAGCACCACCATCCCTTTCCTCCTTTTACGTTTTCGTAAAATTGCATGTAATCTCAGTTCAGGATATTATGCCAAAGTAGCAATAGCTGCTGGAGTCTCAAAACAATATTATTTGGGGGAATATATTTTCTTAGATGTATAAATCCCTACCGTTGGTACTGCAATCATTTCGTAATATAAATGTCGCATTGAAGTCGTGATTGTTCCTGCCATTGCTACTGCTGCAGAAGGGTTATTTGTCTTCCCGTGCCGTTAGTAACTCTGCAATTTTCCCATTTTGAGGTACATAATGATGTTCATCTGAGGGGTTCAATTTAAGCCGATTCTTCACTAAATTTTAATTTAAGCCGATATTTTGGAAAGTTTCCTCATGCTGATTTCAGATTCTGTGTACAATGCGTCTTTTGTAATACTCAAACAGTACGAATGAGCTTTTCGAATCTCAAACTTCTCAACTGTAAAATGCGATGCTTTACATACTTTGTTTTACTTTCTCTCCAATAAATGCGTGGTTTGTCTGGTTACAAGTATTGGCGTTGCCGAAAACACTTAAATTAGATGAAAGAATTTCTTTTGTAAAATGTACTTCTGATCTTTCTGTGTGATTAAGTGCTAACTTCTCTGTAAAAATGCACTACGAAGACCTTTTAATATTTAAATTTCTTACACAGCTCGTAATTGTGAACTATCAAAAGTTTGGAATCTAACTTTTGAAAAAATTAATGTGTGCTATAATTCCATTGCCTGTGTGTGTGGAGACGGGTGCCGCCCTATTCATGCCATGGGCGATTCATGCCGAGGTGGCAATTCATGCCTAGGACTATTAATGCCTTGGGCAATTAATGCCTAAGCCTATTCATGCCATGGGCGATTCATGCCAAGTAAGCAGAAAATGCCATTGTTTTTTTTTTAATTTGACCCCTTGACCTAGGGCCCACTCGTCGTCGTACCTTTATTACGGTATTTTGGAAGCAGCACTTCCGAACACTTTTATTTCAAGACTCAATCATAGAGCACTTTTTTGAGTTCGGGGTACAGCAATGCGGCGGCAAGCAGAACCATTCAAAAAAACAGAAGTAGACGAAGTGACGAGGTATTCATCAAGTGAGACCAAGCAAAAGTTTTTAAAACCGATTTTCATGGAAATTAAGATTTTTGTGATTTAAAGCATGCTGATTCTTATGGAAAGTGGCCACCTTCATAAAAATTTTCAAATTCAGTACTATTACACGAATTCCATGCTTTCACCAAATTGAATTAATAGTAATAGTATTGTATCGTTAATGCCTCACCGGCTCATTAATGTACCTCACTGGCTCAACATTGGACATCATTGGCTGCCCTTTGAGAGTATTTTGCACACCACAGAGCATTTGTATTTCGTAACTTTAACTTAGCGATTTTTGATTATGGTACTAATACTCTGAATTGAGTGTCCGGCAGTCCGGATCACCGATATCTTTTTTCCGACAGTTCGGATCGAGCAGTTTTCTGTTCGTAGTCCGGACTTCCGGACTTATTTTTCCAACCATCATGACTTGGCGATTTCTCTCTTCGTCACTATGTTTCTGGTGTTTTTCCATTCGGCAATGCTTCCTTTGTATTCAAATAGTTTAAGGTACATTCAACCTACTTTTTGTTTTGGATGCTTCCAAACTATAGTAATAATGTACGTTCAGGGAATGTAAAATGTAAATACTAAATGTGTATAACGTATATTTTTCAACTGGGAGCGGAACCACGTAATTTCTTCAATTCTGGCCCATCCCGTTCAAATTTGAAATAACGTTGGATGAAGCCAAACATTGGTATAATTATAGTTTGTAGGATGAAGTACTCAACTAGATCAGTAAAGACGACGAGTGACCCCAAGGTCAAGGGGTCAAATGCAAAAATAATGGCATTTTCTGCTTTCTTGGCATGAATAGTCCTAGGCATGAGTTGCCCTAGGCGTGAAAAGGCCTAGGCATGAATATTCCTAGGCATGAATAGTCCTGGGCATAAATAGCCCTAGGCATGAATAGTCCTAGGCATGAATATTCCTAGGCATGAATAGTCCTAGGCATGAATAGTCCTAGGCATAAATAGCCCTAGGCATGAATTGTCCATGGCATGAATAGGCCTAGACTCCTTGTAACCTTTTTTCAAGAAAGAGTGCTGTAGACTTTTCGTTGCAATGAAACCAGTAAGCGCTCATTACACTGCAATAGAAATGCATTTTTAGTTGTATTTTTCTTCATACTAATGTTTTACGAGAACTATTCGACAACAAAATTATATTGTATTCGACCTCATATAGGTTGTTTTTTAATCCATATGTGCAGTATACACATATGTTTTCAACAGGAAATGCAGTACGGCATCAATATTACATATTACGTCTGTATTAGGAGATAAGCACTTCCTATTCCTAACATTGACCATTCCTATGGAAGTTATGAGTGAGTGTTATCACAAAGTATATCGACAACACTCACTTTCCTGCCGTATCCAGTTTTTCTTGCTGTTTCCTCAAAGGCTATGATAATGCCCTATGCGGGCAGTGCAGTCTGAAAAGGTTTCTTTTTTTCCTGTGAGAGATAAAATATTGTCTATCACATTGGCAGAAAATCAGTTGCCCCATAAAATAACATCGCTTGTTTCTTTTGGTATATGGTCTATTTAAACATTCGATATTGAGTTATAGTATGCATTGTAAGTTGTGGACATAACATGTAATATTTTCAATCAACAGAAACTTGTGTTGCGAAGATAGGACAACATATTGTAACAGTCACCTACCTGTTATGTAAAATAACACATCACATTGCATCTCGAGTAGCAATGTGATGAGTTATACAATTTCATAATGATATATCTTGGACTCTTGATTGGAATAAAGAC
>VICI01003416.1:0-13345 GCA_019593645.1 Akabosia matsudoensis | reverse complement strand
TACGACATGCTAAAGAACAACCAACCAACTATGCTTGGCGACAACGCTCAGAGGACAAACGACATTTCACTGTAAAACCGCGTCTTATACAACTCAAGTACCAAAAAATTGCAAAAACTTATACTACTTTATTCCGTTCGTGATGATCGTGGGTAGCACATACAAAAAAAATACTTTTTTCCCCGTTCTTCTCTTCCTCTCTTTGGAGAAATGAAAAAGAGAAAGTTTTAAATGAAATGTAGTCAGACATAAAGTAGGCTCAGCAGTCCAACAGCCCTTACCACTTACACCACCTTCCATTTCCCAATCTTCCCAAGCAATTTCCGTGATATAAAAACTTTTATTATTATTATTTAAAAGGCACATCCTCCATTCCCACTCTGCTTTTTTTCTCCCTTCCCTCTCTTCGTGAGTCGACCTCAATCAGAAAACACAATAAAAAAGAGACAAGACTCAGAATATAAACGAATATTGCCTGACATCAGAGACCCATACAGCATAACACATTCCACCATCGTCTCTCTCTCTCCTTTCTCCCACAACCATTATAATAACCATAATAGAGAAAAAGAAAAGTGCAAGCTCTCTGTCTCTTTCTGGTGCAACTCTCACCACAATTTTCTCCACCTTCAAAAACAATTTTTATTCTCTCTTCCTTTCTCCTTCTCCCAACCAAACACACATAATTGAGCTTCTCCACTCTCGACTCCTCCATGCATCACAGCAACTACTCATGTCGGAGACTAGAGACCAAACCAAAGGCATTACTGTGATTTTTTTTCGTCTTCAAAAAAAGCCAGATATTTCCGACGACATGTTTCCTCTTTCATACTACCAACTACCTACACACTCTTTGTAGTTTTTTTTTCTGTCGCACAGTCAGAGACGGCGACACATTTAATGCATTAGCAAGATTGAATTTTCTTCTTTTCTTTTTCCTCCTATATTCTTTTCTCTGAGAAAGAAAAAACAAGGAACCACATAACAACCTCTCATATTATTATTGTAGTCTTTCTCTCTCTCTCCGGACGCGTCCTCCATTTTTAAAAATACAATCACAATCAGACCAAGATGACAAATAGGAGAATGAGCATTGAGCAATGCTATCGCTATAACGGTTATTGTTTGAGAGAGAAATAGTAGTATACTTTTTCGTTATAAATGACTGCAATGAAATAACAAAATATGATGTAAGAATGTTCCCCATTTTAGATTGTGATTGCGGTCATGTAGGATCATAAGATGTATATTTTTTATGAGATGATGATGTTGGAAGAATGACGAAAAGAATGTCGAGGACAAAGAGACTAGCGGAGCGTAAAGGAAATATGAAAGAAGGAAAAGTGTTTTCGTCACAAACTTTTATTTTTTATACGGACTAAGAGAGAAAAAAGTAAAGATTTTTTGTTGCCTCCGTCTATATACCTAGTAGTGATCTGACGTGACATGAGTTCTTGTGATGTTTTTTTTTCTGGAGATTGCCATAGTGGTTATGCTGGATTTACTTTTCTCGTTTCAAGCAGGCATGGAAGTGACATATAAAAAGCCTTGAGAGTTAGGCGGGAGACTTTATCGGTGATTGTGATCATCATGAAAGTCATTTAGGATTGGATTGGATGTCAACGAGATGTGCTCCATAGAGGCTAATTTTTTTCTATTGTTGATGGCAATAAAAATCCACAGAGAAAGCGCGTGGTACTTCCGAATTACATGCAAGGACTTGGTGATCTGTACGGGAGGATAGATAAAAGCGAGGTAAATGTGTTTCTTAGGTGTTGAGAACAAAGAAAGCAACTATCGAGAAGCTCTTAGTTTGATTGCTCGTGATATTATCTGATTGTAGATTACGTGTTGCGAACTGTAATGGTTAAAGAAATTCATACTAGTAGTTTGCAATTGGTGCATTGTACGACGCTTTTCCTTCGGTTTGCGGGAGGTTTTTAAAATTTGGATGATAAACAGTAAAAAAAATAATGACGTTGCGATCAATCAGTTTATGAAATAAATATTTTATTACTTTCGGGCAAACATGATATTCTTAGTTTACGCTTCACTGCGAACACGATTGCATACGACCGCTAATCCAGCCATAATTTCTGGGAAGAAAAAAAATAGCGTTATTGTTTGAACTCAAAATGATCTTGATGTAGAAAAGGCAAAAAATTAAAATAACTAACCTTGAGCATTTGGTATGATTTGCGACGCTGGAAGAGCAAATCCATACCGTCCTTGGTCTCTCATTTCAGCTGTGACTGTGTACTTGATGCCTACTGATTTTGCATAGTCGTCAGAAGCACCCCCAACACCATAGAGAACATCGGCTCCCGTACCCGTGACATATCTTGTTCCATGAACACCACGGATAGCGTCGATTACAGCATTTCCCAAGCTCAACTGGTCGGCGTAATCTACTGGGTAAGCACCGGCAGTGTAACCCCAAGGCAAGAGCCAAAGTTGTCCGTATGAGTGGAAGGAAACGTACGCCTTAAGATTAACACCGGTGCTGTTAAGTCTCTGGATGTAGTCTGCAACTGCTTTCGTCTCTGGCTCTGAAAGAGCGGAGGGTCCTCTGAACGTATCTGAGCATGGACTGCTGCTTGTTCCCTCACCGCCGAATTTGAATGGAAAGTTCCTGTTGGGATCACATCTGAAAAGACAATTGGAGGAAGGAAAAGCGATATTAGATTGTCATCACCGTTTCATAAGTTACAATGCCGAACTGTGCGTACCCTCTACATGTGCTTCCGGCATTGACGCTTCTAGTCTTCCTCCACATTCTGTCAGATGCATGGGAATATTCATAACCATCTGGATTAATGTTTGGAAGAATGTAGAAATCAATGTCGTTAAGATGGGAAGCTGCGTATTGGCTCGTTTTTGTGACAAATTCATTGAGAACCCAGGTTGCAGTTGCTGAAGTGATCCACTGTTTAAATGACAATCATTGGCGAATATAAAGTATGAAGCTTCGTACGTGTTGTCAAAGTCTTGTAAACATAAAGTCATCATTTTAAATTTTCTTAGATCAACTCACCTCACGAGCGTGAATATTTGCGTCAATGATGATTGCCTTTTTGTTGTTGGGGCTATTTGAGACTTTCACAGCATAAATGTCTCGTCCCTCGGTACTCTTCCCAATACTTTCAACGCTAGCAATGCTGTTGTAGAGTGGGGAGTTCTTGAACGAAGGATTCAATCTCGCTGAATCTGGCATACGAAGTCCATCCGATTTTACGCGTTCCGGATCTTGTTTTCGCGACTTCGTTCGCCTGCTTCTCCTCATCGATCAAGCTAAAATATATGAACACGCAGTTGTATTTCACATTGTGGGATGTGTGCTGTAAATCTACATAATGGCTATTGAGTACACTTACGCTTGGACATCATCAATTTTGGTAGTGTAACTGATTCCTTCTTTTTCCAAGAGACTTAGGAAGCTTGCTTCATCTCCTGGAGCAACCATAATGTCAGTTTTGGCGTTAATCGCGGGCTTCGTCCAAAAGTCAAGTCCGCCTTCATTCTGTGACGTGTAAACATCCCATAGAACTTGGTATTGATCCGTGGTAGTTGCCAAAACAGAGTAGACTCTGAACCTGTAAGAGTAAAAATGAATATGAGTAACACAGAGAAAAAAGTGCTTCAACTCATGAGCTTTAACTTACCCCCTGTACTGACGAACTCCTACCTCCCGACCTTGGGAGCAGGCCAGAAAGGTGAGCAAAAGAGTCACAAAAAGCTTCATGATGATTCTGATTTCAGGTTCTTGTCCCGTTGATGTCAACGTAGCAAGTAAAACTGTCGATACGACGAGCGCCCCATTTTATTCTGTCCCAGAGCAAAAGTGTATTGTATGTATGCAACGGGACGATATCGAAAACGAGGCTAACCATATCAAAGAAACCAACTGTGACGCTAAGCAGCATTGTCCTATTTATCTGAGTTAAAAAATGTTGTATTGTTTAACTGTTGAGCCCAGATACTTAACACACACACACGTCAACGAACAGAGATAAGATTTCTCGGCACATGGGAAAATACATGAGATAAGATTCCCGATTAGGGTGCCCGAATCTCCAAAATTTGGCCTTCCCGCTAGCTGACATGGTCCAAACATAAATATTTTATTGTTATCAAATATTAGTTACATAAGTACTGCTTGAGATGCACGTTGCAGGTGTTCCTTTGAGCGAAGTGCTATCTTTTATCATTTTATAATGAAAATAATTGATCGACTTCGTCTAAATTGGTGTGCGTACCTGGCCGCTAAATGATTGAAACGATAATTGTTTTTATTTCACTTTATTTCCTCGTCTCATTGCAAGCACGTGAAAATGTGTCGCAGTAATGTAATGTTCAACGGTACATGTCAAGAGTCCAGTTATAAATTAAAGAAACAACCCTCTCATAAAATTTATGACAAGTTCATGTTTAATGCATGGATATGTACCTATGTTTATGTATATGTTTATGTACCTATACATAAGTAACTTCAGAGAAATTGTCAACGTAAACACTCAGCAAGTAACAATGAGTCATTGTATCTTTTAAAGAATTCGCATATTCATAGTTATACGCAAAGAAAGGTCTGAATGTAAGCTTGTAAAGATTGTTTGTTCAGCACGGAAGAAAAAAAGTTACTACCTATGGAATTTTACACTAGTAAAAGTATCAAGATTTACCGATGCAGAATAACTTGTTTTGTGTCTCAGCATTAGTTATCCAGTCTGAGATTCATCAGCACTCAGCATTATCTATGCATTTCACCGTCAGCGCTAGCGCTACTTCATGAAGGGCATTGTACAATTCTGTAAAGAATAAAGAAACTTTGTGTTTTTAAAGCCAAATTAATGAGTTTTCTTAATGTACTACTCTCGATCTACCATGAATGTCTTGTGCGGAGTAGCACAAAAGGCGTTGTTAGTTAATTTGCTTTGCCGGTAAAAAAACGTCGCGGAGGAATAACAAAAGCGACATAGTGCGGTAGACGTACTATAGTGTGTAGTATACCTTTGGCATTAGGCACTATCTGATCTGGCGGTAAAAGAAACCCGTACTCTCCATCGTCTCTCATTTCTGCAGTAACACTATACTTGACTCCGAGGGATTTTGCATAGTCGTCAGAAGCCCCACCAACGCCGTATAAAATGTCCGCTCCTGGACCAGAGACATATAAAGTTTGGTTGACTCCATAAATTGCCGAGACAACATTATTTCCCAGGGTTTCTTGATCAACCCAATCGTCTGGGAGAGCCCCTGCAGTGTAACCCCACGGTAAAAGCCAGAGCTGGCCATAAGAATGAAATGATATGTAGGCGTCCAAGCTGACATCTGCGTCATCCATTAGTTTTTGCATGAAAGTCGCTAGTGCTCGGGATTCGCTTTCTGAAAGGGCAACTGGTCCTTTAAAAGTATTGGAACATGGATTGCTACTAGTCCCTTCCCCTCCAAACATATACGGAAAGTTTCGATTTGGATCACAGCTGCATGAATCATACCACTTTAATTACTACGCTAACAAACGGCAAATTTGCAAAAATTTATGATTCTTCACCCTCGGCATGTGCTCCCCCCATTGATACTCCTCGTCTTCCTTCACGTCCTGTCAGTCGTATGCGTGTACTCATATCCATCCGGATTGACAACAGGAACAAAATACCAATCAACACCATCGAGGAACGATGTTGGTCGTTTTGTAACCAATTCGTTAATAATCCACGTTGCAGTTGCAGATGTTATCCACTGCAATTTTCATTGAAGTTTGTACCACCAGAAGTAACTTGAATAATTGTTAAATACTTGTAATACTTAATGGGTACCTCTCTTGCATGAATATCTACGAAGAAAAAAACAGGAATCATAGCATAACGTTTTTAAAATGCCAACAACTTGAGTCGAAAAACAGTTGAGGCTTGACAGTTGGCATTCAACTTACTTGCATCAACTAATATTGCCCTTTTATTGTTCTGATTGGTCGAAATTTTGACAGCATAGATGGCTCTTTTCTCAAAGCTTTGTCCGATAACGGAAACTCCAACTATGTCTTTGTGAGTGTCTTGAACTTCTCTGAGGAACTGTTCGATTTCACTGTATCTCATGTAATAATCCCAACCGATCCTTCCACTTTCCAGCGACCGTTTTTGGCGTTGCATATTTTGAGTCCTCTGGGTGTCTATCAAGCTTGGTCAGAAAAATTGGGTATCGAAGTGATTTTACTCCCAGCATTTCACTTCATTGCAAATAAATACTTCGACTTACTGTTGCAAATCATTTATTTTTACGCTGTACGCAATATTTTTTTCTTCAAAAAGGGCTTTCACTCTCTGTTTCATTTTCGGGCCTACCATAACATCACACGTGTGATTTATTCTTGCCCGTTTCCAAATGTCCAACTCGCCTGTATTTTCCGTTTCAAGCCTCTGCAGAACATTGTAATCAGCTTCTGACTTGACTGCTACCGAGAAGACACTGTATCTATGCATCCAGTACGACTTTTGTTTGAACAGGCGGAAAGTAATCGTCAATTAAAGATTTACAAACGTGATTTACATTTACTTACCCTGAGTACGTGGGTGGTCCAACTTCCTTGTCATCTCCATTGCATACACTAAAGCATACAATTTTAATGCTTACTAAGATGAACAAAAACCCTCCTGACTTCATTTTTATAGCCGTTAGAAGACCCTCCTGACTTCTATGTACGTGTTTAACAATTTTTTGTTCCTGGAAGCTTTCTTATAGTAGATGAGATGACTTCACAAGGACGATATGCATTGCACTACTATATGGCCATGACTGAAACACAACTTTATTTATATTTTCTCATTGAAAACGATTATTTCATACTTTAAATTATTGCATCAGCAATCATAGGATTGATTGGTAAGCAAATCATAGGTTATTAAGTGTAAGCTATAACAGATAAAAACATTTTAGCACAAATGGAAAATACATCACCACATGCAATTGCAAGACTAAAAATTATTTGTCGAGTTTTTACACAGAATCCTTGAGATAACTGGCACCTCCAAAATCGCCCAGTCCAGTCCTTGTTTTTATGGATAATGGCTTGTTATGACACGAGATTAGATTCATTGACATCGAATTATTAAGAAGTGTTTGAAGTCTGAACAATCTCTCTTAGCCCCATATTCAATCTACCTGTTCGTCCACATCAACTGAACAACTATCCAGACGCATCAGTTTTGAGTTCGTGGTATGAATGATACCGAAATAGTTCCATTTTATATTATATCCAGAACTAATAAGGCTAGAAGATAAAATTCAATTCGAAACCTGTCACAGGATCATTAGCTTTTCAATCATCTTTTTTTTAAAAAAAGCCACCATTTATATTTCGTACACCTTACGAGAGAAACGTCCTTTGTTACATTTCTGTGTACTCATGTGTGTAACAGCAAAATACAAGTAATAATGTACAGTATGTCACATGTAAATACTAAACTGTATGGATCAGTTAAGGGTGTCGTATAAATCTGAAATGTTTCATCTCATCTTCTATCTCAACTGGCATGACGGCAAGGCTCAATTCAAGGCATTCCATCATTTGGTTTGATGTGTCTGTTCTGACGTTTTTTATATTTGTGCAAAGCTTAAAGAAGCTTCAGTTGAAGTATAAAAAAATATCTTTTTCTTGTTTTTATCCTGATTGAAAACAAACAACATGATGGAAGAGAGCGATAAGCGATAAACCATCATCATCATCAATTTCGAAAATTTACATTTTTTCCATTTGCCGCATTCTGTGAGTTTGTTTGGCGTATGTGAAAGTTGGATTTATTTTTGACAACCACTCGGTATGGTGTAGAAGACAAGAAAAAAAGATCTTTCAATCGTAAATGTCATATGTGGGCATTACCTCTTTTTTTGACAAACCAGCTTAATGTCGAATCGGAAATGTTGGATGCTTCAGAGAAGGAATTGGAGTCTAGACATGCAAGGTGTTATGTGTTATTATGGGATTTTGAGAAATTATACTTAAAAACAAGCTATTACGGTACAGAATTTTTCCAAAATATATGAAAATCGAAAATACAATACAAACTGGATGCACATCAACGCGTACGCATTCAAAATACAACATGAAATGAAGATAAGATGGGCAATTGGATATAATTGTTTGTACTTTGAGGTTCATTTAGACACGTTGTCAAATTGGATGAGGACGATAAGATAGGTTGCAACTTGACCAAAAACCTAAATGATTAAAAAAATATCATTTAGGGTGATATGGTACGATAGATATGCACATATTGTCACTTTGATTATATAATACTTGAACTAAAAATGTCTTGTTGAGGGTAAGCACATTCCAAAACCTTATCTCGGCAGGTTCTCGGATGATAAGATCAATCAATGAATTAATCTACCAAAAAACAAGTGCAATTGAAATCGAACCCATTTAAATAATAATATTAAATAAATGGTACACAGAACAGAAATGTTACCTGGAACAGAGCTGGCACGCAGTCATTTGCGTCAAGTCGTCTCAGGGAGTCAACGATTAGTCGTTCCTATTAATAAACAGATTTTTAACGAATACCCGTAGTTTGTTTGCACCAAATTAGATATAACCTTGATTGTTCCTTATACCTGCTGCACAATATGTTCACACATAAATGCTTTTACGGTGAGTAGCGTGAATCCCCATACACAAAAGAGCAACAGAGTGTATCCTCGGTTTCCTTCTGTTACTGTCAGTTTACTGGACAAACATGAAAACATTCCCAAGCATAGGTAAGCAAAATTAATGAAAGTTGTAGCAACATGATAGAGCGCTCCTGCTTTCCCAGCATGGTCAACTTGTTTTTTTACAAGTAAAACTATATTGGTCCACCGTTTTAAGTTTTCTTGAACTGATTTCGTGTATGAATCGCCGGAGACATTGCCATGATTAATCCATTCATCTATTCCTTGGCGAATTTGGGTAAAACTTTCTCTCAAGGTTGCGTACATAAGAAAGTGGATTTCATGACTTCCGACCATAATTAGCATAGTGAAAGTTGCTGTAGCACGGGGAAGACCAGGAGGAAATACGGTAGCCGATGTACTCAAGAAATTTTCGACGACAAATACAGCAGTTAAAATCGCACCGGTACTAGCGATACCAAATATTATGAATCCCCGGTGACAGAACCGGCGAAGGTTTTGGAAAGGATCAGTGAAACGTCCGTGAAGAAAGAAGGTATGCATGAACTCATGTTCAAACTTTGACACGTTGTTCAGGAAACAGTACAAATTAGGCAGGGATGCTAGTGACCCAAACACTGACGTGCATGAAATGAGAGGAAAGGTGATGGGGATCAACCTCGTGCCAATCTCAGACACTCGCGAGATATTTTGTGGGACTTCCGATCTTTTGATGTTATATCCTTGAAACATCCTGTAACGCATAAAACGTAAATATTATGTGACACGAAAACCGTTTACACTATATCCACGTTGCTATAAGAACAAAAATCCTATATTGAAACTCCAACGCAATATAGGGGTTTTTTCTTATAGCAACGTGCCTACATCTGTCGAAATGTAGGGATAATTAGCGTATATAGGCAAATCTTGTTAACTTACAGAACATCAAAGAATTCATATGAGAAGCAGACCCATGCACTTTTAAATAACACAAAAAGAGCAAATAAACCGAAGGATGTGGTTAGCACTATGCTGTACACAGTCAACCAACTTATCCATTTGAATTCAAACGTAACGTATTCGAATCCTGAAGCATTCTCTGCATGTTTAATTCCAAATGGGCAGAAGCCTATACATCGAAGATACTTCACCACAGGAATAAAAAGACCAGCCACATCAGCTTGAACCCTATTATCGGTAAAACTGGGACGACTCCATGATGACAGCGATTTGGTTATAATTTGACAGACCTTTGGGATTACGTTCGGATGAGGCTTATCCATTTCGGAAACTCTAACAGTTGAATTTTTGGAGGTTGCCCTTGAAAAACACTGAAGAATTGAGTCGAAACGTTGGGAAATAAAAAACTTGTGCTAAACACTCGTGGACCTTCCTCTTTACTCTACTACAAGTTTAATTTTTAATAAGGTCATCTTTCAAAATCATCGAGTTAGAGTACACAACACTGTGCAAGAGTTAGAGGTTAAGAAACAAAGGACACAGGGTTGACCACAGTCAGCCTTATAAATGAAGATTTTATTTCCTGAGTTGCACTTACACTCTATCATCTATACTGATTATGTATCTTCTCTTTATTTTCTATATGTCATATTTACTTCTTTTATGTTTACTCAATGCTTTTATATGTATTTTTGTTGCCCTAAATATGACAATTAATAGCTAATGGATGACCTTTTAGTTTCACTTGTTTTCCTTTGAATTATGATATTGAACAGCAAATCCATGACCTAATACAGTACGCAATATAATTTTAAGGCAATGTTAATATGATGCTTGGGAATAAATTATAGCGCAAAAAGTTCTTTCCGGTCGGAACAAATAGGCGTTCCTTCTTGTTACGATTAAGAAAACCTGACGATTGTTATGTCGGAAAACTTTCTCCCCAATTGAATGTGGCAGTCTAAAAAAAGAAAGACAATGTTTGCTATCTATATCTATATATTTAATATCAAACCGTTGAGACATTGCGACATCTTTAGCTACTTGTTTTAAATGTTCACTGGCATGCAACAAAAAAAGCACTACATTTGTATGTGGTATCAAAAAACATTTCATTTTGCACGGAGGGCTATATTAGCTTGTGTAATATAGAAAAATAAATATTGCAGTCGTAACTTTAAAGATATCAGTTCGAATTTTAAACAGTCGTTCTTCTAAAATATGAACCATAGAGGGAAATTTAGTTGCTTCTTTTTATGTTCCTTAGTATGAATGGTATGCTACACAGTTCTGAGAGTACGTCGTAAAGGGCACGTCCCAGAAAGGATAAAACAATAAGCCAACAATAAAAATAAAGTTGAATGCCATGCCATGAGAATAATTCCATGAACCAAACGTTTTTACATTTCTACTTTTATATTTTTACTCCTTCGTCTTCGCTCCAAGTTGCAGAAGGTGAAGAAGCCTGTATGGTTGTTTCGAGGAGAAAGTTATATACGAGAAGTATGTACGAAATATTAAAAACAAACTGAAACTTTTAGAGTCTGTTGTTCTTGCTGGGGGATCACATCAGAGCAAAAAGTGATGTGCTATGGTAAAAGGAAAGCAATGAAGCAAAATCCGTGAGTTATAAATTTCGACCACAATAAAACCCTCATAGTCCCGAGAGAATTTCCCACTTCATCCTTTCCAGATGGGACCACGATCAAAGTGTAATTGTTATAGTGTCTTGTCTTTTTTTATACGAGCAGGGCATTCGGATCACAATATCACAAACTATATCTATTCTTGGAAAAATGAAACAGGAAGGATTTCATATTCTCTTCTACTTCGGTTGTAAGGACTATGAGGGCACACTAAAACGTAAAACTGATGATGATAGCTATATAATAACAATGCTTTAGTAACTTTTACTTTGTCGGGAAAGCCCTTTATGAGTGGTATTAACAAAAATAAAATATTACAAAGTGGAGATTAAAAAGGTAATTTTCTCGGCTCTACCATGAATCGACTAGGAACCACATGTGCACTTTTGCACAACCTACTTTCAGCTTTCCCCCTCGTGGAAGATGGAGCTTAAATGATGAAAATGCGAACGTGGTTTGTTCATATTTCCTTATTCGATGTACAACAAACATTGCGCATGTATTTTTTATTTTGTATTTCATTTACAAATTGTAGTGGCCACAAATTTTTTGACGTATTGTAACAATATGGGTTTATTTCAAAGATATCCGGGTATTGCGCATGTATTTTTTATTTTGCATTTCATTTACAAATTGCAGTGGCCACAAATTTTTTGACGTATTGTAACAATATGGGTTTATTTCAAAGATATCCGGGAAGCGTTCAAAATTTGAGGTTATAGCTTTTTTATAAGCACTGTCCATAACGACATATCTGAAACAATTAAAGAGAAGATGGTATTGTCATAGCATTTATTAAGTTGTATGACCATGATAAACGAATTTTCATTGAATGTTTGTTAATCTAACCTTGCCTTTCGCACACAACGTTCCCTCCAATGCTGGATGAAACGGAACAATGTCTCCTGTTTGTGTGTTGTTACAGTACAACATTGAACAGACTTTCTAAAAATGATTTTCAAGTCATATAGGAACGTTTTAAATCAAAGCATTTCAGAAATTCTAATAATAATACATGTAATTAATTCCTTGGCTCAACTAGTTTAGCTGTGGAGAATCTCTCGATTTTACCTTAACGTGCATCCTAAATTTGGAAGGACGCCACTGGCTGCCACCAAGCTGGCATTGCGCTGTAACTGAAAACTGGGATCCTGGAAGAAGCATTTTCCTCCCTCTATTAGGCACAGGCTCTCTATACCTAATTCCCCTACTAAATCTCTCTGAACTTCCTCGATGAGAGCAATTGTACCCATTTCCGGTATATCTTGTAGGCCTGTTATTCAAACAGGCTACCTGGTTGGTAAGCACGTTCGGGGCGGTGGTCAAAAACGCCCTCAAATTATGTCTGGAGCAAGGTGACCATGCAATTTTTCCAACTACGTCTTCCCCACCGCCAGAATGGGACATTATAAATCCTCTTGGGGAACATTTGAGGTTAAATCTTGCTCCGTCGTGTTCCATTCCCAAACTATGGCCGATTTCATGTACAGCCGTCATTACAGACCGGAACGTCTTTCCTTCTACTACTGAACATGAATATGTTTTGTTGCACATTGAATTATCCCAAGATATACCTCAATTTCCCGGAACGCAAAAGTTTAAAAAATAAATTTCATTATTTTCTCATCAAGATTAGACTTTAATGGGTAATAAGTAACTTTAAATGACATCTCAGAAGTAATCTATCTAAATTTACCAGCAACAGCATAATTTGTCCCATTAGGAAACTTTAAATCAACTCCAGTCAGCAAAAGTGCGTGATCCCATCGGTTTCCGTTCCAATTCTCATTGTTGGCGAAAGCACAAAATGTTTCGAGGTACTCGGGAGCTTCCTCTGACGCTGTTGTTTTCTCTCCGAGAAAGTTTTTCGTTTCAGAGGATGATGTAAATTGTGTTGATACTCCCTTCCGACTCCTCCAAAATATTTCCGTGTGAGCTAAGTGAAATCCAATATTAGGCAGACCGTCTTCCTCAACAGATGAAGAGGATGTGGCAAGTGATGGATGAGCGTAGATTAGATTGAGCTGATCCAATTTAAAATAGAAAGAAAATTAAACTTTTTCTTTCTGCTGATCATTGAAATGATGAAA
>VICI01003415.1:0-13345 GCA_019593645.1 Akabosia matsudoensis | reverse complement strand
TATGCTATTTTCATGTTGAGCTTGTATCAATCCGATATGGACTTTTTAAAACAAGAGACAATTTATGAATGTGCATTACGTGACAACAGTGTTTATGTACATACTAGGAAAGCCAAGCCTTTTGGTTTGCGGCATTTTTTGCTTATTAAAACTTGATGTAAGAGGACAAGGACCTTGCCATTTAGTGGCGAACCTTACAGGTGAGGGTGATAACAGTTCGGGATTTAATTGAGCTATTGTTTGTTTGTTCTTTCATTAGTGATAGATATTGTATTACTACCACATCATAAAGAGATACTTTTACAATGTTAATAATGTTGTGTATGGCACAAAAGAATCTGCCAACACAAGTGAGTCAACCCCTCGGACAACAAAGTCGGAGACGGCTATAAACAGTAATTTTAGCACGGGATGACACTCCAAAGGTTAGGCTCAACTGCCTAACTTGTGACAACACGTATTAGTTTTGAAAAATGGTGAGTATAATAAAAACTGCATAAATTTAGAAAAAAACTGGATGAATTTCACTGTGCGTATTAGCAATACAAATCTGTTATTGCAATGCAGAAAGCTTGTCAAGACTATAAAACTAAGGTTTGCAGCTAAAATACGTCATGCTTGTGGAATGCAAGATGGTAACAGGTTAAGCAAAAGTCAAAATATACTTTAAAAATTTTATAGCTGTTTTTGTAAGAAGTAGTTTCTCGGTGTTAGTGGGACACGAGTTATTTTTTGTTTTTGTCACTTTGCTCCATAAGAAAACCCAAAGTCAAGTTGCAAACATTATAATAACCGTACCTACGCAAAAATAACTGTAATGCAATAAAACTAAACTTGCCTTGAGTAATACCCTGGTTTTTTCACAGAAATAGTTGTATTGCGTATAAATGGTTAACACTTGGGAAACATTAATCTTGTCTGGGGGTACTGAGTAAATAGCTCTGCTGTTTGAATCTTCCATTCTGATGAACCCGCATATCAGTCAAAAATCTGAAAATCTCTGAAGGTTCATTTTGACCAACTACGGTTGAATTCATTAGCGAAAATCAACAAATGAACTTGTTTGTTGGCTCTTGAAAAGAAACAATGAAATTGTACAACGCAAGTCATCACTTGATTATTTAGCATTTATCAAAACGAATCTGGTTTTCTCGAAATCCGGATGGTAACGTTTCTTTCTCAATTACGCAATAAGATTCTTGTCCCGATTAGTTCGCCCTAGACAGAAAAGTAGGAGCAAGGACAGAGACAGACATTAATTTTCCGTGTTGTGATTTAGCATCGTGTTTTATCGGATTTTTTTCTCTCTTTGCAAAATTCAATTAGAAACTCACAGGTCGTAAATGAAGCTAATGGGTTTGAAAGGTCCATTCATGACTTGAATATCATTCATGTAATTTAAAACGTCCAAAGGTTAATACAGCTATTCTTGTGGACGTCACCTCACGTTGGTATTATATACTTGAAACGGAAAACGATTAGTGTCAAATGTCAATTATACATGAGAGTACACATCGCTGCGAAACGGTATAAGACTTTGCGCTTAGAAATCATGCTCAAATTTTTTAACAGATCCGGTATTCGTGAATCGATTGTCGATAAAGCAAAGACGAATAGTTTAAGTATCATTTTCCGTCTGATGTAATTTGTTATTTCTACCATTATTGTATATGTAACTGTTGTAATATAATTTTGAGAGGTCTTAGAAGTCAATGTTGAGAAGTTTCATAAAATGTAAAAAGGTTAAATGAGTTTCTCGTGACATTGCCACAATGAGCATTTACTTAGCTTCGTAAGAGTTTGATCCGAAGAGACAAAACAATCAATTTTGCGACTAGTCGGCATTTCGAGCGAACGCTATAAACGCATTGATTTACCTCCGAAAAAGGATAGAATACGCAAAGTGTTTCTTTATCTTGATAACCATATCAATATCAGTCATATGAAAATTCTAAGTAAATTTTTACCGTTTGGTTTTTGAACATGAATTATTCAGTAGCTCCTAGATTACTTACATATTAGGTATGCGGGTTTGCCCCACTACATCGTGATGAATCCGAAAAATGGCGAATATAGCATCAGAGAAACTGTTACACTAAGATTGCATATGATTGTGATGGTGTTCACATTGCATTTGCTTACAAATTGGTAAAGGTTACTTTAAACTTACTCATTAAAGTTCAGTCTTGAAAGCGACAACAACTGCAACTTTCGGAATAAGCCACCAACTAATAGCCGAGCGGTACTACTTGTCATGTGCAAATTAAACTTGCAGAAAGTGTTTGACGAGCAGCAGAAACATGAAAGAAACTGTTTCTCATGATGAGTGAAGGTGTGATGAGCGAAATATTCTAGTAATTTGGCAATTTAAACATTTATGCGCATATAAATTTCGAACACGTACTATGAAGGTGAGTGTGTCAACAAACGAAGCCAATGAGAAACAGTTGTAACCACTCTTTTAAATTGTACAGCATGATGACATTAGACTTCAACTTCAGGTAAAAGAACTTTGACCTTTAAGTTCCTCCTGAGAATGACCACTAACTACCCAGGCCTTAAAGACCGAATTTTCAGTTATGTAGGAAATGTTTCTAACATTTAAATCTTGTTAAGTTTACGTATTCAGCAAGTTTTATTATGCTAATGACCACATGGATCACACACGGGCTAGTGTAAAACCTGTCACATAAGAATGACATTAGGTAGGGACACACACGAACATCACCTGTCAGAACACATTTTTTATACTTCCAGCCTTTTCATACTTCTGCTTGTTACCTGCTGTCGTCTCCTTTCATCTTTAACAATTTACTTTTCACATCTTTTGTTGCTTCACCAGCGGTGCATACAAATACTCTGTTTTGGCAACCAGCCTCGAACTCAAATCAAATCTCAAAAGGAGGTTTTCAAAAGTGTGGAAAATCTTAATGTCATTGTCATGTCTTACGTTTGAAATAAGGAAACGTAGTAGATAAAAACGTACACATTTCATTGGAGACTGACATTTGTGGCTTTTGTTATCATTTAAACACAGCAGTTTTATTTGGGTGATATCATTGGCTCATTTTCGTTGGTCTACCTTCTTCTCCACAACGTGATTTTGGTGGGGTCACGACATGACAGTTAATTAGATAATGAGTTGTATGCTTTGCTAAACGTTTGTATCAGCGTGAATTTGAAATGAAATCACAAATTGTCCAATCTGCTACAACGCAAAAAGGCGAAACGCAAATTCGAGACGAAGCATTTTTTTATCAGGAACAATACCTGTTTTAAGATAGCCTTTGAAAAGAGAATATGCGCGACGAGGTATCCTTCTCCGCTTGTTTCGAATGCCAAGCCGTGAAGGGGTAAAATTAAAGAGATTGAGTTCGAACGAAAGGATCACTTTTAGGGGATCGCTCACATCGTTTGCATGACTTGTTACCAACTACCGGAATTAAATATCTCAATTTGTGATATTTAAAATGAATCAATAGTTTTACAAACTCTGCAGCTTCGTAAATCGTTGCACGATTTATTGTGCCCTTTTAGAATAGGATTACTCCATTGGTTATAATGGGGAAAAATATTAATGTGCATTAAATTACTCCGGTACAATGAACCTCTCCGTTTTGCAGTGACGCTGGGCTGACAGGTACAACCTCAACAGGTTTCAAAGAAAGTGAATTTGTAAAATCTCAGTCGAAGTCTATATGAGAAAAGGTTCGGTTGGAGACTCCTTTCACCTCCAAGCTATTCCCTTAACATTTCGATTGCATGCTAAAGTTCTTTTTGCGATCAGAGTAATGTTTGGCCACAAGGAAAAAAACAAAAAAGGATTTATTACGTAAATAGCACGGTTTATACAGTAGAATTATATTATGATAATTCATCAATCAACTATTGATGCATGATGCACAGCATGATGTGAGGTGATACAACTGGAAATGTCAAGCCAGTCAACCTTGTTCTTTTCTGACGTTTTAAGTTATTTAAAAATAGTAAGTTCACCTGTCACACTGACAGATCTATTTACATTTTTTATATTTTGTGAAAATAAACTGGACACGCAGTAATTTTGCGAGGAAAGAGTCATTAAATGCAGATTGTATACCTTTGATTGTCTATCGTTCTTACTTACCGCCAAGAAACAGGTTTCAAACACGCCTATTTTATATTGAACACCTAAACGTGACAATCAGTTGTATTCACTCAGTTATGGTTATCGACAAACAAAGGTTACCTAATGACTATCACAGTTTGAGTTTGGATAGTGCAGTGATTAGGACAAGGATGAGCACCGACAAATGATAGTGGTCTTGGTTTGCATAATGCTTACAAGATTTTCCTGTTCAAAATCAAATAAAATGTTCGGTTCTCTATGATTTTAAGTTTCATTTTTATTCGGCGAAATTGAAGTACTGATTACTTTCGTTTTCTCGTGTAGATTTTATTATAGTAATTACAAAGCGGACCGGTACTGCTCTTGGGTGATCACATAATTCTTTAATAAAGTTGGACATGTGATGATATAATTTAACAAGATATTTACTAAAACCCCCTGTTTTAAGCAGACATTTTATACTTGCTGGCAATTCATTACAATAAAGCTTAAAAATTTTAATAGCCAAAGAAAATCATTTTCAGTTGGATGCATTTTTTGAAAAAAAGCTCTAACAACCGTTACCTATGAAAGGACAGAACAAGACAACCTGTTCTTGCCTAAGTAACACTTGAATTTAGGTCTTGCCACTTTCAACAACAGGCTCATGGAACAACATAACTCAAAGAGAAATGAAATCTGGACAGTGATAAATTTAAGTTCCCCATTTACAACAACAATTAGAAACTACATAAAAAAATTCATAAATCTCGATGGGATAAACGGTCCGAAACACATTAATCACTACATGTTTTAAGTAGGCATTCTGATCTTGATGGGTTATTATTTTCTCACAATTACAACAAAAATTTTGGACAAGTGCAAACTTTAATCGTATATGTATATTAATAAGTTTGTTGTTTATTGTCATTCTGTTTCAATGTGATTAAATCCACTCGGCTTATGATAACCAATGTCAGGAACCGAAAAATAAGATCAACTTTAGCACGCACATGCTGCAACAAGACAAGCAAATAGTATTAGTATTCATCTTATTATAAATACTTTTATACTGAATTCTTTGTCCGGTTGGTTTTATGCAAACAACACATACGCTTTCTTATTAGCGACGTTGCCAAATTGAATAATACAAACACGGGTTTGTCCGCCTATTGTGTCAGTTTTCATGGTTTGGTTTGTACCGTCATCGCTTTGTTTGTTATTAATAATTAACGGTATGTAGCGAAAAAAATGCATAAGAATAGAACAGGGACTTCTTTTCATGCATACTAAATTGAAACAAGGTGCAAAAGTTTTGACGTGATTCATGTACCCGAATTTATATTTATTTTTCTTTGAAACTTGCTGATTGTGAGTAAAGTACCTCCCATCATCGGTAATCTCATCCGTCTATTCATGGGATTCTCTTTTGGATATCCGATTGTTCTATAATATAGCCGTCCCAAGTAAACATGTAGTTGTACAAAAAGAACTACGCTGGCTGAAACTGATGTGATGTGTGTGCCTAACTCTGAGATCAATCTAATTGTTACTCTTGAGCAGCTGCAAAGTATTAAAAAATCAAAACGTCAGATTATGTGAATACTAATCCTCAAACAATCCCTGAACGTTTGCATAAGAGGTAGAAACAACGTCCAAAACAATTATTGTAATTTTTAAATTCTTGTATGATTTAGTCAGAATAAATTGGCACTTTAGTACACAAGAGCCTAAGCAGTTTGATGCATGGGTATCCGTTCAGTCCGATTGCTCTGCATCGGGATCACAATTCTCGATATAAAATCTATCTGTACATATCGTATAACCTATTTAAGCAATACTTAAAAACTCTGACAATCAGACTTAAGCGAGCTACTTTATAAGGCTGTTTTTAAAGCACAGCAGAAATATTAGACTTACAGATTTTATTTCAAGACTTCAGACAAGAAGCTTTTCACAATTGATTTCTTGTGGGAATCACAAGGGGTGCATTGATTTCTCCTGCAAACTACGCGATAATCAATTAAAATGCACAATGTTAGACGAAGATGGAATTTAAGGACAAGCTAATAAAACGTGTACTGATCTCGCATAAATATCTTCTTGTACGAAAGCATGACGTGAACAACCTGACCCTGTCGTTGGTACCTACCGGATCATCGCTAACAATTTGAAACACTCGTAGGTACTCAGTTTCATTTCAGCACTGAAACAGGATGTGGTCCGTTTAAACCTACCATTTGGAATTCAATTATTTGATTAGAAGCAGAAGCACATTGGGAAGCTTATCTTTACTGGGAAGCGTTACTCGATACGAACAGATTGTGGATTGAACGAATTTGAAAGTATAACGAATTGATTTAATGCTATAAAAAATGAATACAGAAGTAATCTGAGTCTCCGCCGGTATCGCTCCTTCCTTGCATTACTGCTCCTGAAACATTTTCTTGAGCAAACAAGCCATCGTCGTGATACGCCATTCATTGTTGGTTCAACTTGTTATGTCGACCTATCTTATATCTGTGAAACTAGTTTAAAACGTAAAAGGTAGTGGGCAGGCAAGTTAAATAATGCTACACCTACAGCATCTATAATTCAATCCGACTTTCAGGTAGTTTCAGATTTTTTCGTGGCTTTTCCTTGTCCCTACAAGATACACATGGACATTAAACAATATTTATTATCTCCACTGGTTTAAACAGAGTAGAAATATAAAATATGTATATTGTTTCATATTACTCCCTCCACACTTTTGTGTAAAATATTTGACTTGATCTCACAGCAGTATACCTCTTCAAAAATGTACTTTTCCCGTTTCTAGGCTGAGAATATTGTTGTATTGCAAAAATCTGACAATCTGTTTGACCAGTGCATGCATTGTAGTGCCCACTCCCTGGTGAAGGAATATGAATATTTCAGAAAAACAGATCAGGAGGCTTTGAATGTATAGTGACGGATCGGGTGGATGATTGTGGTGTGGTTTGATAGTGATTATAATAATGTGTAATAATACGAACGCAAGATTGCGGCAAAGTTTTCATAAATGAGTATGCAAAAAGACCAGGCCCTGTAATAATAGTGATCAGCATCAACAGAGGCAACTTCCAAAAGAGCTGAAAAGTGCAGGTTCAGCCAGTCGTTTTAAATTCTGCTTTGAGTTCAGAGCTTAAACTTATTATCATGTATTGTTGGATTGCAGTTGTATAAAAATCACCTTGAACCAAGCAACGCCTTCGCTTTCCTCAACGAACTTTTAAGGTGTAAATGAGAATGCATACATAAATGAATAGTTCATCAGACTAAAATATTGTACTCTTCTTGGAATTACCATTTGAATTTGACTCATGGGTAAAACAACCGCCTTGTTTACTGACAACTGCGACAAGCGAAAGAATTTAGGGAAAGTATACCAGAGAAAAGTTGAGCAGAGAGTTCTACCCTATCCTAAGTACAGTTCTTTAGCCTAAAGTATTTTCACGTTTGGCCACTGAAAATTAATTTTTTGGACTTGACTTCTCAATATTACCACCCGAAGCTGTGAAATTAAGATCGTATTATAGTAAGTCAGTGAGCAGGTCCAGGACATGATAGAAGATAAGAAACGAAATCAAAATTATACTGTCATTATCATATCTTATAAGGTCAGACGTCTATGTAACTGCAGATGGCCATTTTAAAGTTTAATCTGAACAGTTCATTCCTTGACGTGTGAGAGTGAACATTTATTAACGACTATATATCATTGATCATATGAAACCAGTCTGAAAGCACCAAAAGAGCTACAAAAAAGAAGCCTTAGACAATTTTGCAATCCGATTTTTCGCCAACAGGCAAAACAGCGAAAATTTTTAATGAAAAGCATAAGGGCAGCACTTAGTTCTCTTTTCAGCTTCGTACAGCGTAAGGTAATGAGGGAATACTACATACTAAGAGATAACAGGTCAGAAAAAATTTGTCACGTTACATTCATGTGAAAAGTAACCGTATTAGGTACGCACATCTTCACCTTTTTTGCTTACAAAAAATATTGTATTGTAATAACAAAAAGAAGACGTAAACAATGCGAAACGGACAATACTGCGACGTATTCAACAACTCAGCACGTACTGAATGTACGAAAACAAAAAAGAAAGGTGATAGATATACTTGTTTCATGGATTCTTGATGCCTGCTGTTAGAGAAGAAAAATAATTATAAGGATTTGCATAGGAACTCTATAAAACTGCCAGATTCGGAATATAGAAGAATAATGAATGGTCCGTTTTCTCGCTGACAAGATTGATGTTTTCAAAATACTGTTTTGGAGTTGGCGTGTGTTTATTATTTTATGTAGATATCCTGGATTTGCGAATCTTCATACGGGTGACATACCGAAAATGTATTCATTAGATGACTAAAGAAAATGACGTAATCCTCTTGGGATCACAGAATGTGTATGACCCGACAAAAATTGACATGATTACCAGTGATATCAGAATGCGACCTTAACTTGCTCGTGTTCCCGTAAAGTAATATCGGGTTTTATTTCGAAACAGTCTGTCAGAATCAGAACGCTTATGCTGGCGGATGAACTGTTAAATAGCCATGCGTAAAACGACTTTATTCGCACATATGTCTAATTAGACACTTTTAAAACATGATAATCAATTACTGAAGATTTCTATGCGTATGACCGTAAGTGAGTAACACAATTTCAAAATAGGTTCGTTGAATAAAAGTTCAGGCATATTTTTCTCAGAAAAATGCGGGAAATTCGCCACATTAGCATTTCACAAGTCAAGATTAGCATTTCTCGCACAGTAGCCCAACTCTCAGCATGAAGAAACCGTAAAGTAAACTTGAACTGGTAGGAAAATAGCACTTTATAAATTGTATTCTCCCAGGGTTTTTCTGCACAAAAAACATTTTTATGTGCCTATGACTTGTACCTGTGGTTTGCCTCTTCGACTCAGTTTGGGTGGAATGCGCAACTTTCATTCATTCGTTTATTTTTCCGCATATATCGAAAAAAAAATCTTGCCGTGAATAAAGTTGCGTGTTTTGCCACCACAATTATCAAGTTTCAAATGTAACCTATATTATCGAGTTACTCTGATAACATAACAGTTACGAATTTGCATGCTGACACGATGACGTTTCAACGCCGGGGAAAGCACATAGTGTTTTATATCGACATGATACGGATATAGAAAAACTGTAAAAGCAAAATAATAATTATTTTTGAGGATGAATAGCGTACAATTTCCCGGTAAAATTAAGCTACTCCAAGTCGAAGCACTTTAATTGATCAATCATTTCATTGAAGTTTTTTTCAATATCAAAAACGGCATTCTCAGTTAGAGTAAAAAATTGAATGAAAATTTAGATGATATATGCGAATTTGCGTTTTATTAGTCGTCCATCTGACGATAGTAACGAACGATCCTGCAAAATTGCACATTTTGATTGACTCGAATGGTGTGCCCTTACAACCTTGTTCAGGTAAGGTACATTTGCGATACATCGATGCAATTTTCGCGTGTGCTTATGAAAAATCAATTTGCAAAAAAAACTTGATACAGTATTGTATTGAAGAGGCGGGGCGTAATACTATGTAGTTGAAAAGAGATTACTAGAATTTGTGGTGTGGTCCATGATTACACCTCCTTCATATATTATTGGTTCGTAATAGTGATTTCATGAAGAAAACGAGTAATTTAGGAGAAAATTTTGGGTGTAGGAGCCAACGAGATACTGAAGATATGCATGCTAATTCAGTTAACCACAATCGGTGTAATCATAATATATTCTAAGCATCAACCAATTCCGCAGAGTTGGATTTTTGCTGTTATAGAATCTTTTCAGGTAATCTTTTGTGTTAACCTTGTGATGGAATTAAAGATCTTGAGAACGTAACTTTCGCATGTACCATGTTTGATTGCTATTTATGGCCATAAAAATCCGTCACCAACATCTCTGGCTAAATATAAATGCATCGAAAGATAAACGCCTGACGTTTCTTTTTTCTGATTGTAAACTTGATGAGAGTGCATGTTTGTAAAACACCTCTTAAAACCTACTTAGCCTAGACAAATAAGAATTATCATTTGGTCACATCCCCAACTGTATTCCAGGCATTTTGAAGTCATGCTAATGAATTAGAAATACATGACTGTTATACACTTTTCTCGCGATATGCAAACACTAGGTGAAGTGCTCTCTGAGTCTTTCACGGCAAAGATTAACCATTATCACTCGGTATGGCGGCAGATTCAACCTCCTCAAAACTGAAACTGTTAACGAATCGTTACTTTTGATCAACAGTTCTGTTTGATCTGTCATCTATTTGATACTGCGTACCTTTTCATATTGGACGATTGAGGCTGTCAAGCTTCTTTTCAATTTTGCTTCAAGCGTCAACTAACAATAATGATGAGCTTTTTAAAAGACAACCCAACTGACAGTAGCTATATGTCGTCCTTTCTTGCTAACAAGACCACTAATCATATTATTCCATGTTGCTACCTAGTTGTTGTACCTTGACCATGATACTTAAGCAAACAAACATACATGCACCATGATGTGAAGAGTACTAACAACAACAAGAGCTTGTGTAGGTACCGTTTGCGCTATCAGCGTAAATAGGAAATCAGTTACTTGACGGTTTTATTTTCAAGAGTAAAAGCTACTAATTTTCCCGGGTACGCGCAAAACGAAAATGCTTTATGATATGCTATCAAAATAAACATTGTATGACTACCGTTTTATGTCTCAACAACTTGCTATTAATCGATCAATTACCTCGTCAACTTGTTTCCTGTTGAGAGTTGATCAACTCCAGATGCAGACATTCATTGAAGTACCACAACAGTTACGTTTACTTGATCTCATTACTTCTATCTCGATCATAAATAAAGGATTCAACTTCAATTGCAAGCAATGCCAATTTAGTTATATCGTTTTAAATGGCCAGTCGATACGAAACACAGTCATGATTACTTCATGAGCTTGGATGCTTAAGCCTCAATACAACATCACAAGCCACTAAATTATGCTGATGGTCCTCAGGTAACGAATAATTGCAAGAAACTCGTCATGAGTTTCTTTTTAACTTGTTATCAGAACCTGCTCAGCTTGTAGCTCATGCATTTCATTTGGTCTTTGTCAACATAATTCTAATTTTACTCAAATTGGGACACCTGAAACATACTAAACTGAAAGAAACAGTTGCTGCTTGTGATCAACAATCAAACAGCATGCAAATTACATAACAATGCAAAGAAAAACAAGCCACAAACATTTCAACAACGGTCGCGATTCAGCTCACCCCGGTTTCCCTGTTGTTCTGCGCATTCATAATTTTGCACGCTATCACACAACTTATTAGTTTAATAGCATTGTTAATTAAATCAAACCTGGTAGAATGTATTAGACCACGAGATTTCTACGCATGAGACGTGGTTCAAACTTGCTACATAGTTTTCACAAAGTCTTCGCTCAACGATAGACCTTACACCCAACATTATGCAATGAATGCTCTTATCAAGATGCAGGCGCTTGTTGAGTTAGCGGTAAACCGTCTTATTTGTATCAACACCGCTACGCAAGCAAAGAGAAACTGAAAGTTCTTCTGCCCTCACATATCCTTAGAAAGAAAGGTCAGATAGAAAAGAAAAGGGTGATGAATAACTGTGGTAAGGAAATAAGTGCTTTCTCTTTCAACTTACCCATTTTTTAGAATTTTCTAGGCTGCTTGCAGATGGAGATTCTCAATGAAAATATTGTCCCTTCCTTTACACTACAGGAAAAACTGAACGAATGCAAAAGGAAAAGTCTATTCCGTACGAACTCCTGGGTTAGTATACGCTTGTACGTAGTTGAATTTTGGAACTAGTTTAATTAAACTGTCATTTCGAGCAGAAATTATTACTGGTTCTGTATGAAACTCTACACTGATTCTTTGGTTCTTATATTTTAATTCTGAACTTAGGTGGAGTCCAGCGTTATCCTCCACACGAGCTAAACTTAAGTCACCCAGTGATCCGTCGCAAATAATTTTGCAAACTGGCAGCTATTCTTCCGGATCGAATGGATTTTACTGGGCAAATTGTTTAGCTTGGCCTGAATCTTCTTCCCATAATAGTCATCGCATCATATTTGCAAATCCACAATTCGCAAGCATTCATACTTTGTTGTGTCATGTTCTAAGCATACAACGTACAGACAAACCACATACCGAGTTAAAACCGAGTGAAGACTCAGTTAAGGCCAATGCCAACATTTTAGGCCATGGATGGTCAGTTCGGGATTTTGCAAATATCTAGGTACGTGTCTTTTTTGCGAAGCAAACGGCAGCTGGCGATGTGCACCTTATTATATCATCTTCATTCCGTCAGGTACTGGTGGTAATGTAAGTGGTAGGGAAAAGAAACAACAAGAATGGACTGAGAGAGACAGACATCCGACAGTAACAACAATCATGCACTGTATTTCAACAACCATGAAAGTATTGCGAAAAACGGGCTACGTTTATTGCAATGATTTTATGAACATCAATATCATACTCTGAGTGTCTTCGTTTTAGTCATCACACAACCCGTCCATTTTCATATGCATAATACATGCATTTTATATTTTATCTCGGTTGTATCTCAGCACATATAAGAATCTTCATGTGGAAGAAAAACATTTTATTTGCGAAAACATTTTCTTTTGGTCGTTCAAAAATCGTTTTTACCTTTTAAAAGAACCAGAATAAGTAACATGCTGCCAAGTGCCAAAAAGGAGAAAAGGATAAACAAGCGTCACTAGTCTGAACAAAGACACGATACATTCGAGTTCGCGAATTTTGCTCCTGTCTTAAACGACACGAAGGACTATGGCATACCTGTGAGTTTTGCACAAACTTTGTGCAGACATTACATACTTATTATGGACATTTCATGAAACAAGTAACGGAATAAACAAAGGCCATTATGCGGACCACATATGTATGAAAGTGAACATAACCAGCAGTTTTAGCATCCTGTAGACTTGGGTAGGCCTATAATAAACTATGATCGCTAATGGAGCCGTGTGCCACACTTTTCGAGTGTAGGCTTCACCTTGGCCGTGACAATGGGAATCTCAATAAAATACAACATCGTTATAACGGCCTTTCTTCTTCACGTCATGTGTTTTGCAAAAATGAAAGAAAACCCTGTCATTTCTTGACATTTCTTACCATCTGAAAGTGGTAGAAGGGCTACAGAAAGGCATATTCTTTGGTAGTGCAAATGA
>VICI01003414.1:0-13346 GCA_019593645.1 Akabosia matsudoensis | reverse complement strand
TTTTAGCTAAGCTTTTTCTTTTGCTTTCAGCTTCGTCTTTATAAGCTTAACAGCTTTTATTTCGTAATGACTGCGACAAAGCCCATTGATTGTTGATGCTCCTTTTACTGCTTCTGCCAAGTGGACCCATTGCGTCTAACCAAGCCGTTACTCTTCGTTGTTGTGCAGTCATCCTTTATAACTGCGGAAGTTTCCATTTCCCGGAGAAACGGAAATGAGATGTGTACTCGTTTTTAAAATATTTAAAACTTGCTAGGAAGGATTACCCAGCAGTAATGCTGGCTTGGATGCTGGGAGAGTACATACACGATACACTGTATTTTGCCTCTTCGCTCGTTATTATCCTTGGCTGTTTTATTGCATTCATATTTTAGCAGACTCGACAACGTTATCACCCATCGCCACAGCCGTGCGAAGACGAGAGACGTAGTGAACACATCGTCAACAACATCAGCAACCACACCGAAAGGAAGACTACCTATTTCTAAATATGCAAACATATCGGGGAAGCACCTCATGGGAAACTTATTTATGCATAACATCATGCTGCACAAGCAACTACAAGGATTAACTTGTCCCATCAACCTATTGTTTGCTGACTTTGCTCTGCCATTCTAACGCACACATTAGGATGAAATGTTGAATATTCCAGTAAGCCCGCATTTTTTGGAGAAGTAATCATTTACAGTTAGCCCAAAAGGGTCGCTTTTTAGCGACTATTTGTTTACTTAACCTGAACTGGAAATTCTAAATATGTATAATTAAATACGTAAATCCGGACTATCATAGGAAACAGAATACATGCTAAAGTCATCCTCCCTTGTGCTTTCTAGCTCGTCAGTTTAAAAATGCATTAGCAAAGAGATATACAGAAGTGTACGGTTCTGCGCTAAAATGATAATGAAGACGATTCGGAAGACATTTGCTTTGCGTGGAAGAGACATTTCTAAATTTCAAGCTTTTCAATGGAAAGATTTGTTACATGTTTACATTATTTTGCTCGGTGGTGATGACTTTCTGAATAAAACATGAAAGCAAAAAAATGATACTTTCTACTATCTTTGGCCAAACGCTTATATAGCTTATCCTAAGTAACATTTCCAGGTGTGTATTCAACACTGCACACCGTAAAAAGGTACTATTTCTGGATTATTTGAAAGCAAAAAACGTAATGTTAGAAGTATAGTATGCTTTACCAGTTGATATGTACATAATATGATGATTAAACAAAACAGCATTTACTAAATGTTCTCATATCATTGTATGTGCCTTCAACAATTCGCAATTCAGGTCTTTCACCATGTTTAAACTTAGTATGTCTTATGACTATTTTGCAATACTTGTCGTGTAACTGTAAAGAAACGGAGTTGGGCATGTATTTAGCTCCAAAACTTGAAAATATGTGAATTATGCGACTTATGAATTCATATCAAAAGCGTTTCGCAACCTAGAAAGCAGTCAAAATTGTGTTACGTACGTATGAGTTACGACTGTGCAAATACGTAGTAAGCATTTAATGCCTCATTTATAATTTATGCATTCCCTCTGCTCCTAACTAAGAGGTAAGTAGCTACAGACAGACGAATATCTATTATGAAAGCACGATATAGCTCTCCTACACTCCATTTCCTTCTTTAGAAGGATTACTTGACATTCCATCATTTTCGCCTCTTTCCTAAGGAACTTGGGTGTCCTGAAATTTTAACTACTTGTAGAAAATTTCATTTCCAGGTTTTATGTCCGTCACTCGGCCCCTAGCTACTCACCTGTTTTGAAGCTATACTAAAAAGTATCAGGTTGAAGCGTAACAACTTAATTTCATTATGCTCAGAAGTGAAAGCTTTTCAAGCTGCAACCTTGTCAGAAGAATGAGTCAGCCTATATTTCTACCTAAGTCCGTGAATAAGAATCTACTCTGAATTTTTTCTTTTGTAATATGAGCCCGAAAACGAATTTCTTTGTAGTATTCAACAGAACTTGCATTTTGAATTATGTTAGGAGTCAACACTACGGCAGCAAATTTTTCCTTGATGAAATTCTCATTCGAGAGCAATTCATTTAAAGTTAGTTTTAGTGTGCGATATTAAATAATCCAGATTCTTTTTAAAAGTTGCTCTATATGCTTCATTTTTCGTCCACTAAAGCATCTGTCTTAATGGGAGCGGAAAAATGTTGTCCGAGACTCGCTTTGGTTAGCTGGAAGCGTTCATCATACAATCATAACAATTGTGTATCTCATACNTGGTTAGCTGGAAGCGTTCATCATACAATCATAACAATTGTGTATCTCATACAGAATGGTACTCATTAAGTTCACTCTTTTGAACGCTTGCCATGCGCCGAAATTTGTGTATTGCGTAAATTAGATGTTGTTGGAAAGTTAACTAATACCATAAGTACGCTGAAGTTATATGCGACTTTTAGGAATAATGGTAAAAGTTTTCCCGTCTTGGCGTCGTGGCTAGGCTTGCAGGCTTTTCGAGCTTAGGGTACTACATTGTGATTTAGCTAAGCAAAAAATGGGCATTGGTGTGGATGGAGCAAAATCCTACATTCTTTTGCGAAGTATTTATCATAAAAATAGCTACATGAACGCTGTAAAAGAGACACGTAGCATCTCTAAGTTAATCCTTTTCAAACATGTGAGCTAAATCGGATTGAGTTCTTTTTGAACATGAGCTTTGTGTGTCGACATATCATTAGTTTTTTACGTGCTTTGTGGGACACTTTTCAGAGTTTTGTTTAGTAAATGTCAGGTTACAAGCCAAAATTAGTCGATCTTAAAGTAGATAAATCGAATGAACTGTAAACTTAGAGAATCTCATTTAGGAAGTTTATGTAATAACGCTAATGTCTTAATTTTCATACAGTCTAGGTCTTTGTTATCAGACAGTGATGATTAACGCCAACTAAAATGTTAGACTCATCTCGATTACAACCCTTATATGCCCATCAAACTTAAAAGTTAGAACTTTAGAGATACGCAATTTAGTGTAATGGTGTTCTCGCTTCCTTCAAGATTTTTAGCATGTAGAAAGCTCATTTGCAAAACTGCTAATAATACTTAGGTACGAATTGTCAACAAATTCTTCAAGTTTCATGTTACTGGAAGCTAAGCTTCAATGTGATTCTCACGATAAAATCATAAAAAAACGAAGAACTTTTGCAATTGACAAAGCGACTCCTTGCTTGTCATAATATTGAACTAACATTCTTGATAATGTCTTCTCATTTCATTATTTGCTATTCCTGTTACTGTTATTGATTCTAAGTTGAAAGGCAATTCGTTTGTTGTTTTATTTCGATAAAAAAATTATCCGGCAACTGGGCAAGCAAGTGTTTAGTATTTACTAATGAATTTTAGTTAATATCTCTCATTTTCTTGTTTTATTATACTGTCAACTGTTGTGATCATCATTCATGAAACTAATAACTTTTTCAAAAAAGCTATTCATGCTTGAGTCTAGTCTATTTCAGGAACAGCGACAAGTCTAGAGATACGGAATGTTGAATCTATACATGCGACTCAATTGTTTCGATACAATACAAGAAATTTAAGGTTTACGATTGGTAAGTTGTATATCATAGGTGAAGACCATAAGATTTTAGAAGCAGGTAGTATTTGTTCGGTATACCAACAGGATCAAACTATGTATCTGTAATGTCACAAGTTATACTGTGTACTACATAGAACATCTATGAAAAGATTGAACCTTTTTCTTTATTTTGAGTGCAAACGTTCAAGGTCTCAACAAGTAAACAGATTCACATAGGGAAAACAAAGTTGGATTAAGATATAGATTTCATATCTGGAATATGCTTCGACTGCAAGAAAATCGTGTTTGTTTGTACATTATATGTACTGCAAGTTTTCTGGCAAGCATTCATTCACTACATTTTTGACGCAGATCCCGTAAATTGCATCTCGGGACAGCAATATCGTTGCAGGCGCTTCATACGTTGAATAAAGGCATGATAAATTCATCTCAACTTACATCTTTAAGCAAATATTCTTCAATGGTTGGAAAAAACATGTCCGATAAAACACACCATCTTGAAAGTGACTAAGGCAAAAGAAGAACCAATATGGAATTTACTTAGCTACAGTCTCATTCAACTAAGGTTGCTCGACTCCATTGACTTAGAGATCAATTTTTGTAAGACAATTTGTTACGGTATGCACAAAAAGGGAGCTCGCTCAATTTCATAATTAATAGTACTTTTAATCACTTCAATCAACGTGAATGATATAAAAGTAGTACACATTCCATAGGCCATTTTGATTTCCCTTATTGCTCGAACCTCGTCAACAAACAGAAGCACAAAGAAAGTTGTGTGGCCTATCTCACACTAAATAATGTTATTAGCAGGCAGAGGTACAATTTCTCATCTTTAAACCGAGTCTCCGGACAACTCCAACAGTTCCGTTGAAATGGAGCACATTTTTCTCTTGTCTGTTTCCTACCCTTGCCTTCAAAGAGGTCTGTTGCTCCTCACTCGTCTCTTTCAAATCCAGCTGTCTTTTTAATTTTTGAAGAGCAGCTGCGTTATTTTCCTCCCGAAGAGCAACATGAAAGAAAGGGAGCAACAACTCGGTTCTACTTTTTACTTAACAAAATGCTCTTTCCTCATATTTGTCTTCATGACCACTTGGGCCTTCAACCAAGATTCTTGTAAGAAAAGAATAGTTTAAAAAAATGAAACTGCATCTGGAAGAGATGAGAAGAAATGCGAGCAAGCAAGTGCATCTGTTACTCTTACATGGATGTTGCTGTCCTGAAACCGATATTTGAACCGAGACTGTGATCCCTTTCTAAAACAATAAACATAGTTGTCCTTGATCCTATCCGTCATTCAAGGCATGTTGCCTCTTCTTCTTGATGTTTATCGTAAAGCGTTAAGCTTTTGTGCATTTTCAGAGCTTAATGGGGTGCTCTGTATTAAAAATGTGAAACATATTGTATGATTGAGATATGAAATATTAATAAAAAACGCTGAAAAAGTTACAAGAGAGCATTTAAACGCATAAGAATAAAAAGGCTTTGAGGGCTCTGAAACGTAATACGAAATTTATTTGCCAAGTTTGCGAAATTGAACATGTCATTTCAAATTAAATGCTTGCATATTTTTGCGTGTTATTAAGAGATGAGTAAAAAATGACAGCAAGGAAAAGATTTCTTAAGTGGGGAAAAGGAAGAAATATTAGAGTAACATTCTGTGGAAAAAATACAATTAGGAAACAAGATAACATACCTGAACAGAATGGCCGCTCCGGCAATAGCTCCACCGGCTTGAGCTGTCATAAATAATACGCATCTCAAAGGAGAGATGTACTTAATGGATGTCAGTGCAATTGTGAAAGTCGGATTTAGATGAGAGCCTGGGAAGACTTGATAGGTGAGTGCTCCGTACGCTAGTCCAGTTGCAAAGGAGACACTCAGAAACGGTGGAAAATGGCCAGTCCATGGGATACACACGCCGCAGACAAAAAAGACGAAACAAAGCGTTCCCAGACACTCGGCAACCACACAGCGCCATAGTTCCAAGGAACGAATTTCCGCTTGAGCAGACCGAATTCGTTGAGGATACTCCACTGCTGGAAGACGATTTGTGGAATATCCATGGGCTAAACGATTACCTAAAGCTCCTGGTGCATTTATATTCCCATGCTTATCTGAAGGGTCAAGTTTGGACATCTCCAATAGCTGGTCAAGTTTCGTCTGTAAAGACGCTAGCCTCCCTTCAATGGACATTTTTAAATGTTAATAACTATGATTGACAAGCCGAACTATTTTCTCTCAGTTCAAAATTTCACAGAACACAAATAAACGTTCTTGTCACTGTCACCATATTCCAGTCAGTAATTGACTTAAAATGGAGTCTTTACACATTTCCTATTAATGACAAATGGCAATGGAAAAAATGCACGATGAAAATGGAAAGACGAAGTCACCTCTAAATGAGGATTAAAAACAAAAATATTAATTACTTTTCACTACGTTTTAATTATGATGATATGCCGAGGCTCTTAAGTAGGTACGCAGATAATTGACGCTAGGGATGTCTGGCAGATGGTGAACCGAACCAAAAAGGTGCTAGAAGAAACGATGAAAAACTGGATATGGCAAAACTACATAGTGAACTTGAACTAGAGAAACGATAGCGTGCTCTGTGCCAGCCAAAATAAACCTTACTACTAGTGGCGTGAACCGATCTGCTCAGGACGGCTTACAAAAGTCTTCTGGAAAAGATGCCGGGTTAGGGCAATATTTTTCCTCTGTTGAAAGGACAGCGGCAATGGTGTGGTGGTACGGATGGTACATAGGACTGGGATGCAATACGAGTAAATCGTAACAAACAGTGTAAAGAGGATTACCACATTAGATCTGATAGTGAGGTGTTTATATGCATCTTTGAAATAGGGAAAATCCCGATACTTATCTCGGCTTTTAGATTCTTGGTAGCGGAAATATAAGTGTATAAAAACATAATGTGGGATTTTTTTCTTCAAATGTATATTTTGAATGCGATTTTGTACTTAAAATACAGTTGTAGAACAACTATGGCATATAAGTGTCGATCAGTTGAGTATTTACAATGTTTATAAGCCTCCAACCATGATTTATTTGTTTGGTTACCTTCCAACTATTTATTGCAAGTTTCAGACTTTCTTCTAAACAAGCGAGAGACAACCTGCTTGAAAAATATGGACCAGTTGTGCTTTTCTTTTGCAGAATACTTTTTCGGAGCTTTTCCAGGAGTGCTCTGTCCAACATGCATATTCTCTGACAGAAACGGAATTGATGGCATACTTTCAAATGTTCCAACACGATTTGGTTGTGAAACAGCTTTGTCGACATCCTTGCAATTCTTGGCTCCTTTTTTCTTATCTCCAGCCCCAGCCCCTTTAACGGCAGTCGAGTTTGGTGTAATCTCATCGACGCTATCATGTTTAAATCTAGCATTTGGTTTCCGAATTGCTGTACTGGAACGATTTTGAAACTCTAGGTGAGATGATGGATTATCAATACAGTTTTTCTTGTGCTCTAAGATGGCCGTCATCAGGAGTACAACAAAAGAAGGAAACTGTAAAACTAAGCTGGACTTTCCCTCGCGCAATTTGTACGGACTGGCTAATGCCGTGTCTGACTGGGCGAGTCTGGCAACAATTGGAATTTCTTCAGAAACCTTGTTCATTGTACTGTTAGTGATCACGACATTATGGTTACGAATATCATCACGTAAATTGTTAAGATTTTTCTGCTTAACAAAGGATGCGATTGGCATTCGATTAGGGAAAATGTCAGTAATTTCATATTCAGGTTCCACAGAGTCTACAGCTTTTAAGTCTTTTCTCGCGTATGTCCTAAAAACACGCAAAAATTAAAGAACGAACAGAATTAATGCTAATTTTGGTAATACTTCTTTTTACACAATGCTTTCTTCTCGAAACTTTTTGAATTCCGACAGCAACTTCAAAGAAATTTCTTGTTTCTCCCGTAACAATTCTCTGGAGTCCGTATGTTCAACGAGACGCTTGCTTGCTACTTTTTGAAGGAGTGACTTCGGGATGAATGAAATTTTGCCCATTTTATTACTTTCGCCATCGTCACAATCGCTTTCATTTTCAGGTGTCATTATTCTCTCGCCTTGAAGCGTTGCTTCTGAAATGTCACCCGAAGATTTTAACCGTGCAACAATTTTTTTAAATGACACAGACCATCCTTTTCGCTTCAAAGACGATTCTGGTAATAGCTTGGAAAACCAGTTTTTCGCTGAGCTTCCTTTCTGTTTACCAGTGCCACAAGTACTTGATACTTTTGTATTTATTTTTTTCTCATTTTCAAAATAGATACTCTCTATGAGTGGTGGTGGCTTTGGCTCCGTAGAAATGTCGAGTTTAGCTGGCGAATTCGTAGAACTGATACACTCAGGTGTACGGCCGATATGATTTGGAGGGGTACAATTTCGTGGCCGTTTTGGAGGGAGCACAAGCAAGTCATAGGAACTCTTTTCTTTTGCTTTTACGCTCAAATAACGAGCAGTAGGACACAAGATATCTCCCATATTTGCAGCACCAGAATCATTTTTTGGCTCAGGCTGTGATAAAGTTTGTTCTTCAGGCACGGTAGCTGGGTCTGCCATGCCATCTTGTGAGACTCGAGAAGGTGTTTCCCTTACAGCATGCTGCATTGGGTTTGCGTTGCAGTCCAGAGATCTCTCTTCTTTAGAATTACTTGGAACAGACGCTGCATCCGAATTTGACTCATCATCCGTGCAAATTATTCGCCTTGGTTTTATAATGGTGTCCATTTCCTAAATAAAAAAGACACTCGAAATTTTGCACAGTGTAAATAGCAAGACCCTTATGCCAATATTATTCGCGTAAATATTTTATTCAAAGCCATCCGATGGAAGTCTGTCACCTTGTACAATATGATCGTAGTCACCTTGTTGACAGTCTGCAAAGAAGTAGGGTTCGTACGTGATTTTTTAAACCATTTTTTTTCTTCTTTTATACCATGCTTACTTTTCGCAATATTTCTCTCAATTACACAATTTTCTTGCGTCCATAGAAATGGGAAATAATCAAATCTGGATCTATAACATTTTCTTCAAAATCTACAACTTTCAGAGGTTCTTTGAACAAAAATTTTTACCAAATGCTTGATATAGGCCCGAAAGGGTATGGCTACGGAGGATAATTCTTTGTTGTAGATAATCTTCGTTTGTAGCATAGATATTTATACCTTTGAAGTCATATATACATATAACTATAACGGAACGACGCATTATTTTGCTTAGTTCTTAATATTAGAGGTTTTTAAAGAAGAAAGTTAAAATATTTACCAAAATCTGTATCTGCAACCTGCAGCTTTGATTCAGCGGGAATGTTTTTTTGCAGTGGATTAGTATAGCACACAGCATTGCACAGTCGAGTTTCCCCTACGTCCTTGGTTGTTTACATTTTTCCTCTTATCAATGTTACTTGGATTGGTCAGAGTCAGTTAGGGTGCTGATGTAGTTGGTTCTATTCTTGCTACCTTCTCTGTGTGGCAGTTGCACAGGATTGCGCAATAACGCTGCAATATGTTTTACGTGCCACGAACTGAACTGGGATGTGAATCAAAATATACTCACATTGTAGCTGAGCTGAGACTGAGTTTACGTCTCATAAGGTCTTATTTTATTCTGAATATATGAAAACAATAAAAGCTTAGCATTGCTCCAGCTTTTTCATCGCTTACATTTTTTAGTATATGGTATACACAAGTTTTCGCTGTGGGATAGTGTAAAGTGTAAAGGATTGATGTACTTTTTTTCTCTTACTCAGCCTTATAGAAACTCACCTCTTTACATGACGAAAATTGACGAAATTGAAACGGCTAGTGGTAGTGTATGCATGTAGTGAGAAGTCCCTATTCTCGATTCATTCAGTGCAGCAAACGTAGCAACATCACCGGTTTTCAGTGTTTCCTCTATCTTTCGCTGTCTTTCTTTGAATAAATAATGGATGGGGACATTTCCATGGATATACCTGATGAATCTCCAGGTAATCTTGGAAACTGTTGCATTGCTGTGCCCAAAAATAATGCGGATTTTTTTGGGAGTAACTCTTCCTTTGACCTACGACAATACAGCAACAAGTAAGCAAGTTATAATATCATAAAAAATATTTTTTAGAATCCTGAGTGTTACCGAAAGATTCTCGTGTATCTTTTATAGTAGGAACGAACCTACAACTGAAGACACTACAGTGACATTTAAAAACAGCGAGGAATTAAATTCCATTGAATCAAACATAGTCAGCGGAGAAAACGGCCAGGGATCAGAAGCAATCAATGACTCATTGGTGTCGGTTGTACTGTCCCCTGAGCATATTATGTATGTTTAAAAAATTTGTATATATATATAAATATATCTCAGCATCTATACCAATTTGAAGAAAGCTTATTTTCCTCGGGAGTTTATAAAAATAATCATATTCATTCTTTCATAAATTGCTTACAATAAGGAAAACATGGATACAGAAGTGGCAGACACATGTGGAGGAAAAGTTGGATACGCGAACGAGTGATATAATTCGTGATTTTTTTAAAACTGGCGACTTGTAAGTTATCTTTAGAGCAATAGTGTTGTCAGAAATGCTTTCTGTGTTCGCGGTTATTTGCGTGCAATAATTGTTTATTCTGCTCTAAGGAAACAAGAGTTTCTCCTGTTTTTGAGAGACAAGATGCAAAAATTCATTGCCACCTCAGGTTGCTTCGAAAATTCGCAACAAATTTGTAGAGAGCTTGTCACTGAGGATGGACTTTTAGGGTTATCTATGATGTACGTAAAGAACAAAACTAAAGACGAGTGTGCAATTTTTATGGTACATACATATTATGTATGTGCATACGGTTTCTTTTCAGCTTGCCATTGATGGGGATCCTGATGGAGAAAATTCCATCCGACATGAACATGGAGTAAGCACCTGATTGATTGTAAAACAACGAATTGTTTAAAATGAATATTGGCTCGTTTACAGATTCCCTATTACTTTCACACTTGTTGATGGTGCTGCACAACAATCTCCTCACGCAAACGACGGAGATAATACGTATCAGGCTTCAGGAGAATCGGCTTTGATAAACTCAGCCGACAATGAGGAGTTGATTGAGACTGGAGAAAGTACATGTGAATATCTTCCAGAGGATTCCATTGAGCACAGTGTCGCCAAAACTCCCAGTATTTTGCAGAAAGATACTACCATGCAGCAGTTTGTTGTAAGATGATTACTCAAACATATATTTTAGACGAGACGCCTCTCGCTACTTCATGTCATTTACTTCATTTCAGCCTTCTACCAGTACTGGAGAACTTGTACATGAAGCCTGTGTTTCTAAGACACTCCACGTGCAACCAGACGAGGTTGCCAATCCTGTTCATTCATTGGGAGTATCAGCGATGGAAATTGAGACAGAAAATTCTTTTTTAACAGCAACTAAGGTAACTGTCTGTGTTCAAAATAAATACGGACAATTGAAATATAATATAACCATTTCACTGGTGCAAATTAGGATCAAACTCAAGGAGCATCGACCATATTATCTAAAGCACGAACTGCCATGTCCCAATGTCGACATGATGGTGATCGACGCGAACAAATTAAAGCGGCAGGGAGGATACTTCTCCGTGAACGATTTACTATTAAAGAACTGCTAGAAGGTAACCTTAGTGGCCGAAAGAGTACTAAAAATGCACGTGGTAGAAAATATGACGAAGGGAAGATTGAGATGATTTCAAGTAAGTGAAAATATTATCCAAATTCAAATTCATTGTAACCATGAAAACATCAATTTTTGTAATTATATAACCGGCTATGTTTTTAGAGCAAATACGATGGCTTCTAGACAATCCAAATAAATCGGATATGCCAAGCCTTACGGATGACTTAGTCGTATTGGAGGGCCAAGATTGGCGGAACTTTAGGCAAGATATTCTTGTTGAATTCGCAGGAAGCTTAAGGCCAAAAGTTAAAAAACGCCGCACATGCCAGCCAGCCAGACGCAAGCATATCCAAAAATCCGAACAACATAAAAATTCGGACTGAATTGAAACTAGCCTGATGGTAACTTACAGTCGAGTTTTTCTTTTAGTATATATTAAAGTCGATTTTTAAAGGTGTCAAATGCTATATTCTATACGTATGCGCATGTTTACACGGGGAGTAAGTACGCGGCTTCCACACTTTTCTTCAATTCTTCAAAGTGTTCCAACACTGCAGTTTTTAATATTTTTTAAGAATAGCGATTTAGAAGTATTTATTCATTCCACCGCTAATCAAGTCAATATTGTGTAGTCCATGCATGTAAAAAGATTTGACTTCTCGACTATTTGTAGCAGTATGTTTCTCGATGGATATGGAATGAAACATGGATAACGAAACACGTTCTTAAATTACTTAAAATTAGTACGATACCAAATGCACACAATTTTACGGGAAATTATACTCCCTAGTTGTAATCTGGATCTGGACATTCATTTGATAAATAAAATTTATACAGTACACACGTTAACATATATACGTAAGCAATGTATGTATGTATATAAATTGTGTTTATTCATACTCTTATGCACAATTCAATTCCTACTCTATTATTCTATGTATCGATCAGTTTTTGAACCGGAGCAACAAAACTCATTCTCAACAGCATTAAAGCTCTAGAATAATTAGACATCATCTGGATCAACTATCACAAAAATTTTTATGCGATTTCTAATCTAATGGATAAATCTTTATGCTACAAAAGAAGCTATTCACCAATAAGAAAGGCTACAAACAGTCTTGATAAAAGCATAGGACGCAGTTTATACTTTCTGTGTCATTTTAACATATTCAACTTCGATAATCGAACGACATTTTGCTAACGTTAGTAGATTCTTACTTGGCCCAAAATCAGTTTCTGTCACGGTGTACACAAGTTGAATGCACCCAGCACAACGTAAAGCCAACCCGATAGGCCATATTTTTCCAACGAGTTAGGGACTAAATGCATTTTTAAAAACTGAAGGGTCTACGTCTACCATGTTGGCTTTGTATAGTGTGGAGTATACTTAGCTTGAGTACACCTTGGTTTCAATTACTCACTACATAAGGCATCCAATATAGAAACTATGGCAAAGTATGTCATTAATTTCATGACTGCCCGCCATCGGACATTTTGACATCATGACACATACATCATCAGTGAGATTTCGATAAATACGCATTTAAGATTATATACGTACATAATTATTTACACGATTGTAAAATAAAATTTACAGATACATAGGAACATTGCTAGCGAAATGTGTAAGTAAACATTCAGTTAAGACGAAGGGTCAACTTTAGAAACTGATAACAATCTGCCACTGATGAGATTGCGTTTTTTGGTAATCCAAGCGTTTTCACCCCTCACCGAAGGAATATTTTCTGATAGTATATCCTCTTAAGCAAAGGTTTCTGCTGAGGAAATTCAATATAGAAACACTTAATGGATTCCATTGATGGTTGTTTGTGGAGGTACTGCAGGGTCAATATTCAGCTTCAAAAAGTCTGCGTATGCTTCTACAGCACGTGGTGGAACCAGCCTAGGAACCAAACAAAGTAACAGACAATCCAGACAATAGAAACAGCTTGATATGACACAAGAAAACTTATACAGAGTTTATAAAAATGACTTGCTCACCAAGAAAACATGGCTAACCATCCAACGAGTCTTGGAGTGTAAATATATTCGACATCTTTTCTGACCCCATAAATTATGTTTCTAGCCACAACTTCCGGAGGATCAATCGGGAAAAGAAGCGGAAACCTGGAA
>VICI01003413.1:0-13346 GCA_019593645.1 Akabosia matsudoensis | reverse complement strand
GGGTAGTTAAATCATCACGAGGCAATTTAATTGATCATTTCATTTTTTCGAAGTGAAATACTGGTGTTTTAGGCGAACCGAAACAAAATACTTACTATCTAAAACCTATCCAATACTTTTCGCTTTCTTCTGACATCCCCCTACCGGGGCGACCTGGATAAATAAGATAATCATGATTGGTTTTTCTGTTTCTTTTACAGCAAAAGCGTTCAGCGACGAAAATATGTGCGCATCGTACGAACCTTTTGAGAAATGTTTGAAGGAGACTTACGTCAAGGTTTGAAAACTTTATTATTCCTCACAACTAACCCACAAACAATGCACAAATACCTTAAAGTATTCCATTCAAAGTTCAAAGTAACATTTGTTTGCATGTTTTTTATTTACTACATATTGACAATTAACTTCCAGGCTTGTAAAATTGATCCTTCCGTTTTCAAAATGGACTCAATGGGACATTAATTTAATTTTCCGCGTCTTTTCCGGATTCTAAGCACACAAAAACACTATAAAACAAACCCATGAACAAGGATTTGTTCCAAACATAAGATTTGTGTGAGACTAATAAAAAAACGTAGTCACATTAAAAATATCAATTAGCATTCCATAATGAGATGATTGCATTTTTTATTCCATCCAAATCCACACGCAATAGTACTCGGGTAAAACAAGATTTTCTTTCCAGGATAGACAAGAAACAGCGCACCATCAATCGCTTTGTCTTTTGCTTCAGAGTAGCGCTTTAACGCGAAAGTACTGTACTCGCCGGTAAATTATCGGATGTTTCATAAGCATGTTCCCATTTGGTGCTTGGAGTTGAACTGGGTTGTCAGCAGTACTTCGGACTTCATGTCTCTGAACCGTGTATTGCTGGAGGGTTGCCTATCTACACTGCATTGGCTAGATTGAATAGCTACAGCTTTTTTTTACACCGAGCTTTTTCATTGTCAATTCGAGAGGGAAGTCGGCCTGTTTTGTAGTACGCGAATAGAGTGTGAGGAGATTAGGTGACGTCTTTTGTCGGAAGCTGATTTGATGTAAAATTAGCAAAAGGTGATTAAAGAGGTGACAGTGATTTTCAAGGAGCTGTAATTAAAAAGCGTGAGGGAGAATTCGGAAAGGAGTGGAAAATGTCAGCGGGTAAGACAATTGGATATATTAATTTCACTTGTGTTCATAAGTTGGAAGGGATAACCTTGTTAGTTCGGTTTAATGGAATTTTTTCGGGGTTTATAGGGGTTTTTGATGAGGCTGTGGAGGAGAGGGTAATCAATGAGGAGTATAAAATATGGAAGAAGAATACGCCGTTTTTGTACGACTTGGTGATGACACATGCCCTGGAATGGCCGTCTCTTACGGCTCAATGGCTGCCGGATGTTGTCAGGTAGGTCGGTGCCGGTGAAGATGAAGAACTAAGTTCGCCCACATCTGTTATATTTAAGATGATTGTTCATGTTTACAGGCCGGAAGGAAAGGACTACTCAGTTCATCGGCTTATTCTTGGTACGCACACGTCTGATGAGCAGAACCACTTGCTAATTGCGTCTGTACAGCTCCCAAATGAAGACGCAACCTATGATGCTACACACTATGAAAGTGAAAAAGGTGATTTTGGAGGATTCGGGTCAGTATCAGGAAAAATCGAGATTGAGATCAAGATCAACCACGAAGGTAGGATTTAACTTGGTTACTGGAAACACTGACAGCAGCAGGCCTTCATGTAATATGTATTGTTTGTTTCACAGGTGAAGTAAACAGGGCCAGGTATATGCCCCAGAATCCCTGCGTCATTGCTACTAAGACACCATCATCTGATGTACTTGTCTTTGACTACACGAAGCACCCCTCCAAGCCCGATCCAAGTGGGGAATGTCATCCCGACTTGCGCCTGCGAGGTCATCAAAAGGAAGGGTAAGCTTTCAGCAAGTTTGCGGACTTGTGTTGTGCAGAATATTTGTAAAAACCGAATTCATATCGATTTATTACAGATATGGCTTGTCGTGGAACCCAAATCTCAATGGACATCTGTTATCCGCATCCGATGATCACACTATTTGCTTGTGGGATATCAACATGGACCCAGTAGCTCAAGGACGTGACAGGATCATTGATGCGAAGACCATTTTTACCGGTCACACTGCGGTTGTTGAAGATGTTGCCTGGCATTTGCTTCATGAAAGTCTCTTCGGGTCTGTCGCTGATGATCAAGTAAGTCATCATTCATTCCCAATTTTCCACTCGAGCACAACGATTTAATTGCAAAGTCTTTTGTTTCAGAAATTGATGATTTGGGATACTCGCTCTAACAATACCAGCAAAGCCAGTCACACCGTCGATGCCCACACTGCTGAGGTCAACTGTCTCTCATTTAACCCCTACTCAGAATTCATCCTTGCTACTGGCAGTGCTGACAAGGTTCGTCATATTTAGTGATTAAAAACTTAAAAGGGTTATCAGACCAAACCGAATTTAACGGAATGTATTTGTCACCTGTTTATCATTAGACCGTGGCGCTGTGGGACTTGCGTAATCTGAAGTTGAAGCTCCATTCATTTGAATCGCACAAGGACGAAATTTTCCAAGTCCAATGGTCGCCCCATAACGAAACAATCCTCGCTTCTTCTGGAACCGACAGACGTCTTCATGTTTGGGATCTGTCCAAGATTGGCGAAGAACAAAGTCCTGAGGATGCTGAAGATGGTCCACCAGAACTTCTTTTTATTCACGGTGGCCACACGGCTAAAATCTCGGACTTCTCATGGAATCCAAATGAACCTTGGGTGATTTGCTCTGTCTCCGAAGATAACATCATGCAGGTATGAAAAGATTTACTGATTCACAGTAAACAGCACTTCATCTTCTGACTTGAGGCAATGTCAGTAGTTACTTTTGTTTGTCCATAATTGCAGGTATGGCAGATGGCTGAAAATATTTACAACGATGAAGATCCTGACACTGCAGCTGCTGCCTCCGCGGCTGGTCCCTCAGCAGAGATGCTAGAAAATTAGATTTTCTTTTTACCAATTTTGTATTAATGTGTTACGACTAGGTATCGTATGTGACTATGGTCTAGAATTTAAGGAAAAAAATATGTTTACATTTGTTATGCACATAAATCTCACCAAGCTATATCCGGATGTTAACTGATGAGATACAAGATATATGCAGCCACTTCTTTGTTGTGAAATGAAATACCATTGCACACTTATCAAGATTTGTCAAAGTGTAAATGCAAGTGTACAACCGAGTGTTTGAACGATGTAATGACTGATTTTTGTAACGATTTTAAACTATAAACAACAGGAAATAGAAACTCTCGAAGATTAAAAAAAAACATATTTCAATCCGTTGTTGTATTCAACCCTGTGTCTGTTCTGTATGAGAATGAAAATTGAAGTAAATTTTTTCTATAATTTAATCCTTGTCTCCAATTGAGACGAATTGTTGTTTGATTGTTACACAAGTTTTATTTACTTCACAATTGAAGTATATTTCTATTCTTTATAGACATAGACTTGCATTCTGATTTCGCGGCTTGCAGAACTTACCTGAGAAAACACCTCGACACATGCTGTACACTTAAAATACGCTACACGGCATAGCTTTCCCCAACAAAAGCCCTCATCTTCATCTGGGTGTAATTTAAATCGGTAATTTTCGAGAATGGAAGATGAAAACGATGAAACCGAGCCCGAAAACGATCCAGCAAGTAAGTCGGCTTAACACTAGTTGAAGGAAGGATTTTAATGCACTTACAAACATGTCTAACCGCGGTACAATGATTTGCAAGGAAAAAAGAAGTCGTCAGGTACAGAAACAAACGCAACCACGGCTACCGGAAGTAAAGTTAAAGTCCGAGATGATACCATCCAAGACGCATCCGAACGACGAAGAATATGGACGATGGCGGCAGCATCGGCGGCTGAAATGATTAAAGAGCTGGCTCAAAAGGAACCTCCAAAATTTGACGATGTAACGAAGGTCTTTGCACCAATTAGTAAGTTCTCTTGTAACTTTAAATGCTATACTGGGCGTATCAACAAGTTTAAATCCCTGCAGCACCCGCGGAATGGGCTGAAAAACGAGCTGCTCTGGAAGCCCTACGCGGAACGATAGATGAAATGGAAGAGGTGTCAGACGCACAAATAGCTGCAGAACTATTTTACGACCCGGATGCGAATGATGAAGACCTCGTGAACTTTCTCGGACCCAGTGATAGCCACCTCAGGGAAAAGTTTCGGTCATCGTTCAATATAAAGGGCAATAATGTAAAAAACTCAACAGCATTTTTGCTTGGAACTGGGGCAAGGCCTCAATTTTCAGATAAGCCAGTTCCAGTAGAAACTATTAGGAAAATGTCAACCTCTTCGGATCCCGCAGAGGGTGGAGAAGCACGGAGAAAGTCCTCTAATGCATCTAATGGATCAGTACCAGAAATAGAGAGGACACCTTCATCGTCTCGGCTGTCCGTGGCCGATGAAGGTGCTTCCACTCAAGGTACTCACTTTAAATATTTTAAAAAGACGTCGTAAAAGAAACCAGTGGCATTTCTTGTAACATTTATCCTTTGCAGTAACAAGAAAAACTAGCGCTCCAACGACTGAAGCTCAAAGTGCGGCCGGTTCAGCTGACGACTTTTACTACTCCTATGAAGAGCCTACGGAACAAAGTGAGGAAACTTTGGCGCAAGAAGGACCTGATGAAGATGAGGTAGAGCAGTACTCACCTGCAGATATAAACATAAACGTTGATGAAGCCCTGGTAGGCTTGGAAAGCTTGCTTGACGAGTAAGTGAAAGTGTAAAGCTAATCTCAAACTACCCCATACCCTGTAACTTTCTCTTAAGGATTATTGGTAACAATTTTTTGTTGTTGATAGCTTCAAGCTGGAAGCCAGAATCACTGACCGATTCAAGTATAAGCTCATCAACAAATATAGCTTGCTGCTACAAGCCCTGATAACTTATCAAGAACGGGAAATGGAGACGATTAGCCATTTACAAACTAAACGCAAAATATTAGCTGCGTTGCACGAGTTTGTCAAAAATGAGGCTGACCTTGCTGCAAAAGCAACTGTTGCTGAAGAGGAGGATAAAGATGAAAACAAGGAGGATGACCAGCATGTTGACCTTGTTGGACAACCGGGAGATGATAAGGGGGATGCAAAGAAGGAAAGTCAAGGGCTGTCGATTGAAGAAATGCCGGCAGCCACTATTCGAGAAACGTTACTTAACCAGAAAAATCGCTTAGACGTCTTGGAGTCAATCAAAAAGGTGCACGTGCTCCAGTTGAAGCAATTGGAGTTTGAAAGAACACTTCTGAGCTTACACTACAGTAAAATGGTGAAGCCAAGTGATCTCTCCAAAGAAGTTAAAGTATGCAAATAAAGTGCAAAATTAAAACTGTTAATGCCGCAAGATTTGATATAATCATAATATGTCTTATTTGAAGGATTCAAGACGCCAAGTTAACGACCTTCAGCTTGAAATCTCCTCGATTCATCAGGAAATGGGCCAGATTCAAAACGAAATCCGAATTCAGGAGAAAAACGTGGTGGAGGAAGAAAAATCCGTGGAAAAGCTTGAACTAGAAGCGCTGACAAAGCAAGGTGAAGTCCAAATTTTGGCTAACAAGCCCATCCACATCGCCAAAGAAGCTGACCGCGAAGCCGCCAAGCTAGAACAGCTTCAAGACAGCCACGACATTATCTGCAAAAAGTACATGGACGTAATGGAAACATACAGAACTAATCAGGCAAAGGTCGATATGCTCCAAGCCGAGCTGACTACCCTCACCAAGATGGAAATAAAGTTGCACGCCCAGAAGAAGGAAAACTTGAAACTTTACGATGCCCTAATGGTCCAGTACGAAGGACTATCCAGTCGTGAGCACATGCTTTTGGAAAGAACTACGCTAGTCGCTGAAAGAATGCAATATTTAATCAAAACTAAGAAAAAACTGATTGAAGACCAACACAAGATTTACAACGAGTCGCATAAAAGTTTGCGCGAAGCGCAGCGTCTTGACAGAACTATTAAATTAGCTTCTGACTCGTATCTAAACGCGCGGCTTGCCTACGACAAAATGAGAACAGCGTTTGACGCTGCCAAACCCAACGAGCAAAACGAGCAGTGGCAAAGATTGAGTAGAATGCTGCACAAGGAAATTGCCAATTTGAAAGCCCACTTGGATAAGACTCTCGACGAAGCCAATTATAGAAGCGAAATGGTCCTTAAACTACAATCAAAACTGAATGACCTCTACGAAAAGCATCTCGCCAGTGGAAAAGAGCTTCAAGACCTGATCCGATTGACAGTTCGCAAACGGCGAGAGCGGGAGGAAAAGTCTGGGCAGTGTATCAAGTTGGAAGCCCAAATCACGCGAATCTTTTACGAGAAGCGTGCCAGAGAAATACAAATCAATGAATGTCTCCGCTCCGAGAAAATTATACTTCGCATGTTGATCAAAGTTCAAAAGAAGTTTAACCAGTTAAAAATGGAAAAGTCTGCGGTTGTTAATGAGCTATCGACTGCGAGGGCAATGCTTCAAGAGACAAAATCTAAAACAGACGATTTGCAGCAGAAGCTCAATGCGTATATCACTCAGACCCAGTTATTTGAGGCGATGACTAAAGAAAAGTACTTTATTGTACTGAACGCTAGGATTAAGAGAGACTCGGTTAAAAACGACGCGATGAGGAGTCGACAAAAGTTTAGATTTTACAGAAAACAAAAGCTGGAATTGTTACTGAATAACAAAGTCCTGCGGAGAGAAGCTGGAAGACAAAAGATGGAGTCTGTGAAAATCCGGAAAGAGTTTGAAAAGTATACTGCAGAAGCGGATGAGCGAGCGATTAAGTACAGAATCAGGGTGGAGGAAGTGTGCACATTTCATGAGTATATTTATTGTTATCGTCAAATACTTTTAAGAGGATCTGAGGAAATAACCATAAGAGAAATGGAAAGGAGCAAACTGAATTCACTCTACGAAGAGACGAGAAAGCATGTGTTTATTGTGCAAATGAAGTAGGGGGCATTATGATACAAGTTTTTAGTCCTTTCACTTTAACCTGATGCATGATGGTAGCAACATAATTTCGTTTGTATTTCAGTCAACCGGACGAGACAGACTATTTTAAAAGAATTGAAACTTTGCGGGAACAATTTTATAAAGTCACTGATACAAGGAGACTACTGGAAGTTAAACTTAATGAAGATGACAATCCAGCAAGGTAAATGACTAAACTATCACAGTATTTTATTACATGGATAGGTAAAGATATTTGTTTGGTTACTTTCATGTAGAGTTCGTGAGATAGACTTCGAAAAGATTAAAGAAAAAGAGAACCTTGAGGTTCTTGAGAAGAAACTTGACTCACAAGAAGAGTGTTTGGCAGTTCGAGATGTGATTGGGCTGGAGAAGGAGCTTTTAGAAAATCACTTGACAGCAATTACAGAAGATGCCCTTAAACAGGCTCTGTACCTCAAAGACTTTTACGGCGAGCATGTAAAAGCAGTCACGAGTATTCGTCGTTCATTGACCAATCTTTCACAGCAAATCGAAGGATTCATTTGTGAAAGCGCAATTGCCTCTGCCCAAGCAGATTTGGCAGAGAAGCACTTAACTCACTGCAAAATAGTTCTGGAGGACGCAGAGGAACGATTTGCGAACGGAGAGGCGCCGACTGATGCTATGGAGCAAGAGTGGGAACGACTTCAATGGAAAAAGGAAATGATTCAAAAGGCTAATGATAACTATAAGAAGCCTGGGTTTTTCAGGCAAGTCAACCCATGGAACGGAGCCAAGATTCAGGCGAGTAAATGGACGATTTGTGATGCAAAGCGGAGACAGCTGGAGGATCCGAAAGATAGCGTTTTGGGCTGGAGATTCAGTGCTGTTTCTGATCAAGTCAAGGATAAGTTTTCAAACAGTTACGTCTGCACTCAAAGGAATGGAGTCACAAGCAGTGGAAGTGCTTGTGCTAAACTATCCGTCAAGGGCATATTCGGAAACAAAATTTTCACAGGAAAGGCTCCATCAACTGCTATTTCTAATGGTTCAATGAGACCTCAAAGTAAATATGGAAAGTAGATTGATGAAAAACGAATAGTTGTGATATTTGTACAAGGATGTGGAAAAGAAATATATATTTTTACAAGTTTGCATGAATTCAATGGCAATATTTTATACAATCAGAATCACGAGGAGGAATCTAACAATCGATAGGTTAGCTAGATACTAATGATGAGCTAAAGGAGTTGATGAATAAATACTTGAATATTTTGGATATCAACAAATTGTGTGAAGCTTTCTATAGATCTTCTACAAATGGCAACCGGATAATCTGTTCACTCTCATAATTTATCTTTCTCAAAAATCCTTATCTATTCCGACGACACGTAAAATTTTCGCATAACAATACCGTTTGTTTACATACTGACTAACTATTCATGTCGAGCAGTACCATTCCTTAATACGAACGAACTGCAGGAGGTACTGTGGCGCATTCTTGTTTATCCAAAGTATGGTCGATAACTGGACGATAGGTAAGGGTTACTTTTCCAGTGTCAACGTCTACCCAGGAGAGTGTGTGCTTGCGCCAGTGTTCTTCGAATGGCTTGGCTTTCTGTCCGTCAATTGGTTTGGAATAGTCATATTCATCAAGTCGGTCTTTAAAGTCTTCACGAGCATGGGCTCCACGGGATTCCTTTCGCGCTTCTGCGCTATACATTGTTTGAACGGCATTGACCATCAGGTTCTGGAGTTCAAGAGCTTCGACAAGGTCAGTATTCCAGACCATTCCACGGTCGAAGAGCTGAAAGCGAGCACATGATTTGAAAGTTTGAACAAGCAACATAATTATTTCAACAATAAACATTCATTTTGCGTGATTCACCTTAAGGTCTTCCATTCCTTGGTAGACTTGATCGACCTTCTCAACTCCCTCTTTCAGTACACTGCCAGTTCTGAATACAGCTGCATGGTTTTGCATAGTCTTCTGCAGATTAAGGCGAAGGTCGGCAACTGTCGTACTTCCGTTAGCATGTCTCAATTTATCCAAATTAGCAACAGACCAGTCTCCAGCGTTATCTTTCAGTTCTCCAATCGTTTGTCCAGGTTTGTTTTCTTCAGCAATAGTTTTTGCGCATGCCCGCCCGAAAACTACTAAGTCCAACAAAGAGTTTGCTCCCAATCGATTGGCTCCATGTACCGATGCACAAGCTAGAAGATTAAAACTTTGTTTAAACTTTTACTCTGACTTGTTTAGATCATTTTGACAAGAAAGTATTAAAGCATACGCCTTCTACAAACATACCAGCTTCACCAGCTGCATATAATCCAGGAACAATCTTGTCGCCGCCATCTTTGCTGTGTGTAATAACTTGTCCTTTGTAGTTGGTAGGAACGCCACCCATGTTGTAGTGGACAGTTGGCAAGACTGGAATAGGTTCGCGAGTAACATCAACTCCAGCAAAGATCATAGCAGTTTCTGAAATTCCTGGCAATCTGGAGTGGAGCTGTTCTGGGGGCAAATGATGAAGCTGAAGGTAAACATGATCCTTCTCCGGGCCACATCCTCGTCCTTCTCTGATTTCAATTGTCATCGCACGGGATACGACGTCACGAGAGGCTAAATCTTTTGCATTTGGGGCGTATCTTTCCATGAATCGTTCACCTTGACTGTTAATTAAATATCCTCCTTCTCCACGACATCCTTCAGTGATCAAACAACCTGCACCATAAATTCCAGTTGGATGGAACTGAACGAACTCTAAGTCTTCATTGGGAAGGCCAACTCGAGATATCATTGCTGTGCCGTCGCCGGTACAAGTGTGCGCAGAAGTGCATGAGAAGTAAGCTCGGCCATATCCCCCGGTTGCCAGCACGGTGTTCTTTGCTCTAAACCTGTGAATTGATCCATCTTCGAGACATAGTGCAATCACGCCACGACATTCGCCATCTTCCATCAACAAGTCGAGGGCAAAATATTCGACAAAGTACTGACAATCGTATTTAAGGGACTGGCCGTATAAAGTGTGCAGCAAAGAGTGTCCTGTACGATCAGCTACACAGCATGTGCGATGAGCCTGTCCACCTTTTCCATACTTCAAAGATTGACCTCCAAACGCGCGCTGATAAATACGACCATCATTTGTTCGGCTGAATGGCATTCCTATTTAAATATTACGGAAACATTAAGGTCAGTCACGTAGACGAATAGTTTCAAAAAAGCCCATACTCACCATAATTTTCCAATTCAATAATTGCCTCAGGTGCTTCTTTGGTCATATAGTGGATAGCATCTTGATCTCCCAACCAATCCGACCCTTTCACGGTATCGTACATATGCCACTTCCAATCATCGTCTTCCATGCTTCCAATTGCAGCATTGATTCCTCCTTGAGCAGCAACTGTATGAGATCTTGTGGGAAACAGCTTCGTAATCACTGCTGTTCGAAAGCCTTCATCAACTAAGCCAAAAGCAGCACGAAGACCAGCTCCTCCAGCGCCAACAACAACCGCATCATAGGTATGATCGACTACAGGGTAGTCTTTACCAAGCTGTTTACATATGAAATATTACTTAATTCCTTCGGCTTCACTAAACCAAATCTGCTTATGAAAGATCAAATACTCACACTTTTAGTTTTCACAGTCGAAGCTTTCAAAGCTGTAGCATGAAAATTTTTCGCGGCCCAACCTGATACATTTGCTCCACCCTAAACCGAAGTAATCATCATGATACAAATCACTGATTCAATTTGCATACCTAATCCATTACTATTGCCAATAACAGTCTAGCTACGCTGCCTGACAACTTTGCTTACCTTCTTTGTCAGCAGGGAACCCACTCCTTGGAAAAGCCTGGAGGTGGCCATGACCCTAGGTTCTTCACAAAATTACTTTGATTTCCTGAAGAAAACGACAAAATCTTTAGGATTATTCGTAATTTAGTATAATACTCATTCCCAAATATTCTCAAACTATGTTTTACCTGGATAACGTCCTTTCCTGTACTTTTAAAAAACAAAATGAGGAAATTGTCTGCACAATCCTCTAATGAAGTCCTCCGCTCTTATGTAACCACAAAATTCTTGCGGATATTCTAGAAACTGTAACAAACAAACAGCTTGAAAAACATATCTCACATGATACTCTCCTCAGCTGTGTAGGTAGTCCACATTTTACGCAACTAGCGCAAAAACGCTTCTCTTCAAAATAATTTTCGCACCTGCGGCCAGAGCGCACTGGCCACCACTCTCGAGAACAGTCAACTTACTTAATCCGCCGCAAAAGCCATCAACACTCATTAGACAAGTATCCAAAATCCTTTTCCTCCTCCAACAATTAACAACCTCTTTTCGTTTCTCTTTTTTACTACCTTCTTTAATACCGGAAACTTATGCTTTTTAATACACCCCAAAGAGGGAATTTACTGCTTTTGGCTTCCTGTTAATTATGGCAAAATACCTGGCTGGCACACTAAAAGAATCACGAATTTATGAAGTTTGATAAAATATTATCTGAAATCTTCAGTTTCACTTCCCCCGAACCAATTTCCTCCGTAATTACTCGTCCAGGGACGTTGTTATAAATGAAATATCAAAAAGCTCCTCTCATCCTCCTACGCACAATTGTATTTTTGTCCAGAATACGGTAATAGACCCAAAAGTGAAAGCTGTATTCATTTTTCTCCAGGTAAGGTTGGCCATCACTTTTTTAGTTCCAGCCACCAGCCCACGCGTCAATGTCAGCCAAAGAGGGTTTTGGTTTAATTCAATTCTCAAACGTAGGCGGAATCAGTACTTTTTGCTGGCAAGATTTGGTTTTTGGGTAGAAATATCATTGTTCATCCATTATGCATTTGACAACAATGATATTTGTTTTTAGAAAGATAGCATACATATAAGCTTTTAATAAAGTTTTTCCTTTTTCTGGAGACCAGTTTTTAGCCCATTCACGTCCGCCTGTGTAAATATACTTCGTTTCATCATGCTTATCATGCTGTTCTTGCAAAACAAAATTGATCAACCGTTTTTACTAATGCATCAAAAAAAATAAAATGAAATGCGTTTTCCTACTAATTTTGTTTACAAGACCATGAAATCAGAATGACTAAGTAAATATACATTTTGCACTGGCTGTTTTATGATTGTCCAGTGATCTGGACAGAGACGATACAACCAACGTCATAAACTTGTCAATATGCAATAGGGAAATAATATTGTTTTCCACAGGGCTTTTCGTAGAATATTATTCTCCTCACGAGAAGGTAAAGGAGAAAAAAAACTGAAACGTTACTTTTTACTATGCATTTTACCATTCACCAGACTGCAATCAAGTGTACCTTTTTGAGAATCAAATCATAATAATTTATTTGTTTTTTACGAATGTGAACGGTAACGTATGTCATATAATATTATTATTATTTGTTTAGTTTATGTAAGATCATTTTCATTTTGATGTTATTATCATTATCATTTGAATTATTACTGTGCTAATATTTTTCTCCTGCTATTTGTTGTTTACGTGTAAGTGGACGTCTTTACACACGTGTGATCTCAAATTGTTGTTCGTATTTTTTATATAAATATGTTGGTTTCATCAAAATTTAATAATATAACAAGTCACATTATGATTATTAACTACACCCAAGGATGATGAGAGTTTTATGTGCAGTGCATTTTGTTCAATGCAGGCAAAACGTTCAACTGTCAGGCAAACGGATATGAAAAGCAGTGAAATGTAATGAAAACATACAATAAGTGACTGTCAACAGATAAATATTGAGTTAATAGTATATTACAATTTATTGGCATTGATTAGTTATCTAATACGTAGTAATGATTAGACAGTAAAGCTTTCTATGTGATTTCCCTTGCTATTGAATGAGATTGTCGTAGGAAGAAGCACAAAGTCTACTCAACTGATTGTGAGTTTGGGTCGCTAAAGAATTTTTACGGAAGTAGTAATTTTTGGAATATTAATCCTCAAATCAATGAAATCGGTGCAAAATACTAAAACGTCAACTTTTCTTCAGGAGCACTGATAAAAAAACCAGTATGTGCACATCCGGTTTAATCCAAATTGTCTGGGTGCGCAGATTATCGTCAGCAAAAAAAACATGTCGGTTAGTTCTATCGCAATCTGTTATCAATCTAATCAAATCATGGTTATTTTTTTACCAATTCGGTTGTAAATGCTCCATCGCCAATTTATATGCCTAAAGTGAAAATCAGGTGGGGAAATTGAAAAAAATCCAAAGCAAATTGCACGATAACGAGACTTGTCTGCACGTCAAATCCAAGTGGATCACATAACCACGGGAAGAAGGTTTATTTTATA
>VICI01003412.1:0-13347 GCA_019593645.1 Akabosia matsudoensis | reverse complement strand
TCTTTTACTTCCAATCAAACACAATTTTTTGCTGAGTTTGCTCTAAACTTTGTTTCATGCCTACTTCAAACATACATTTGACAACTTTGCTCAATTATTAGCGAATACGCAGAGACGATTTTGTTTGTAGCTCATTTAAACGAAAATTTTCCTCATTAAAAAATTTTTCAGGATGGGCCCACCATGTATATAAATCTAGGTGAGACTATAATTATTATTGTCCTGTATAGTGAGTATAAAAGCTTTACGGGAGAAAGTAATGCTTTCACTTTTACTACTCCATATGGCGCAGCCCATGCAAATTTGCGTGACAGTTTTTTTGCGACTTACTCTGTTCCTTTTTCGTTCCCCGAAGAGATTAGAGCGCCGTTCGAGGCATTTGCTTTTTTTGCTCTGTCGGCGTAGCTCTAAATAAATACAGACTCTTTTTGAAATAGAAGTAAACAGGAAGAAAGTCCCAGTTCACTCTCAGTTGCTTTCACTCTACACATATCGTCGTTCTGCATGATCTCTTGATTCATTCATCACCGAGTAGCGTTCATTGTGTTTCGGCATACATTCCCTTTCCAATTTGCCATGACATGGATGGGAACCGGGCGGAGAGAGCTAGTCATGATTAAATGATATACAAGCCGGAGAAGACTCAAGTGCAATTTATTCAAGGATTTAAGGTCCCCAAACAGATAGCAGGAGGACATGCAGTTGTAGCTAAATAATATATGGACATATCCCTTCTGCGGAGATGAACAGCTTAGTTTTGAATTTCGACTGGGTTTGTCGATCATTCGCTCTCACCTTAAGTTACAGGCAAGCCATTTTCAGAGACGAAATGGAACAGAGACAGGGTGAAATTGAAGTTAAAAGAATTTATACCTCCGTGCCGTTCCAGTTTCATTGCTTTCCTCGTGCCATGAACTATCTGTATCTGTCCTAAGAAATAAAATACGTGTTGCTACCCGTCACGCGTCTTCTCTTTTCATCTATACATAGAAAAGTATCTCTGTTGCTATTAAGAAAATGATTCTTTGTCTGCTGCTAGTAATTTCAGAGAGAAAATGTAAAAAAAAGGCTGGACTGATTTACCAGGGAAAGCAGATCTCTTTTGAGTATGTCATCAAATACCTGTTTCTTCTTCAATCATAGAGGAGCATGATCCCTGGCCCATGAATTTCCCTGTCGTATGTTTTATCTCGGACTCTAATCTTGGATAAAGAGCACGTACAAAATGTAAAATTCTGGACATCAACAAGAAAGTAAACTGGGAAAAAAGGACGTGGAACGAGTCGAGAAATAAAATACAAATTGAGTGAGAACGGGACTAGAATATACCTTGTATTTCCTCCGACATGAACAGAATACTTAGAATGATTTCTCCCTCGGTAGCTAATAATAATAATGTTTTTGAATGTTTATGTCCAGTCGTGGCGTGATGCTCGGAATGTTCCAACTTTGGAAGAAAGGAATAAAGAAATGAAACCCAAGAGAACAGTTTTTGTCAATGCTGGAGCGTTCTTTAAACATGTTTTTGGGTTTGATTTCCCCCGAGGTCAGGTATTATTTTGGCTATTGTTTTGTTTATAGCAGGACAATTCTCCTTAAAATTGTATTTTATTTCAATTCATTTTGTTACGATAGGTGTAAACGCTCTCACATTGAGAAATATGACCTTTTTCTGTTCGAAAATCGAGAGGAGAAAGTACAAAGTGTTTTGGCAGACCAAGAAACAAAAACAAACATACAGTAAATTTGACTTGTTCTCTTGTTTTAATCCTAGCTTTCATCTGATTTCCTTTGGAAATAGTTTGTAAGGAGTGACAGCAGGTTTTGAGTTGGCCCGCAATCGGAGAGTAAACACACCTTTTAGGTTTTTTTCTATTCAGTTCAATAAGTAGATCTAAATGAAGAGAGAGAAAATAAGCTTACGGGTTAAGCTTCTCTTTTCTTCGACACTTTTCTGGAGAAAGTTAGGATCAGGACGGTACATGTGCGCTAGCAGTAGTCGTGAACAACTTTATATTTTTTTTACATTCATGAGGCAACTGTATGATCAGCTTTCAAGGCTAAACAAGAAGCTCATCAAGGCTTTCAATTTTTTATTCGTGCTCTAACAAACGGACAGGATTTGAAATAATTTGGAACCCTTTGGCAACTTGGAGAAAGTAGAAGCGAGAACAGTCATTTTGGCTTAGATTCTTTTTCTTCTTTTGTCCACCAGTTTAAGGTTTCTTGTCTTTTGGGACAGAGCGAGAGTCTTTTTTTTGTCTAATTCAAGAAACCAAGCTTCGTTTATGATTCACTTTCACTTGGCTTTCCGCAACTTAAATAGATATACATATAAGGCTCTATTACAGCTGGAATATGAATCTTCCGGGAATCCATAACTCGTCCGGGGAGAGGGGATAGCTTGATATGGTGTATAGAGGAGAGGAAGAGGGCATGTCCTCGAGATAAGTAAATTTCCGTTCAATTTTCCGATTCGCAGAGGAAATCTCTCTTTTTTATACCCCCATCTACATCTATACCATTATACTCTTTTCTATAACAATAGTTAAAAAATTACTTTCAACCAAAAAAACGATGCAACAAAGCCTTTTTATTTCCAGGAATAAAACAGATACGTTGCAACAACGTGTGGAAAAACAAAGTAATTTTATACGGATCTAATGTCGAGTGAAAGTCTAAGATCAGAAAATAGAGATTATGAGAAGCAAAAGAGCTTTTAGCTCGTACAGAAATACGCTTTCTCTTTGTTTCTATACAATTTCGGGTTACAAAGCCGTTCTCTTGAATTAAACCAAGCTTAAATACATTTTTTCTTCTTCAAAACCAGATCTACATCTTGAAAGATCATGGAACCCAAACAAAAAAATCCAATAATGCCGTCTACAATCTTCACTCACGGCTTTATTCTCTTTTGGGCTTTCTCTTCTAAGAATGCCAAATCTCCAACAGCCAGGTTATCCGTAAACTATAATCTAGACAACGTTCATTGTTTTTCCTCCATTCACAATCTGAAACCTTTCGTTTGTGTGCTTGATCAAGGTTGAAAATCGTTTTGAAAAGGCTACCATTATTAATCTAACCTAAATCGTTCTATTAGGCAAACAAGCGAAAGATTTCGAGGATTTTTCCTTACCAGATTTATATTCTGATTGCCAATCGTCACGAAAATCACCTTTTCTTGTAAATTCTTCAATTTTAGTAGGCATATTATCTGGGACGGTTGGCAGTTCATTTCAACATTCCACTATCATGTTTTCCTTATTCAATTGTAACGGAGAGTAACCACATTCTCTTGAAACAGTAGTCCACTTGTTATTCGTGTAACTACAAAAACACGTATTTAATAGAAGGATGTGCGTGACCTAGTGTTGTATATCGTCTCTAGAGAATTTTATGCACCTTTGCCTAAAAACCCCTAAAAATGTTTTCTGGCACCACGATGTCTTAAAGTAGCAAAAGGCAACTGTGGAAGTAAGATTATCCAGTTCCTCTGCCATTTGACAAACAACCGGTCTATCAACTTACTTCCATTTCGTAGAACGGCGTTTTGAAGTGCATTCTCTAGAGCATATTTATAAGAAGGCTTGGCCAATACTGCAACAGTAGATCATTTCGAAGATGACCGGGTTCGGAATTGATGGCTAAACTGATTCAATTCAGTTTGTCGAGATTTTGGATGAAACCAAAATAAAATGTACTCAACCACCTGTTGTTCTGTCCTCTCCTAGTCTTAGAATTCAAGTGGTACCCTCCCGCTCAGACAAAATTAAGGCCCATGTAAATGTGATAAAACGAAAGGAACGGGTTGTTGTTAGAGTGAAACTCTGTCGATTTCCAGAACAGAACGCGTGACAAGTCAACAAAACTAGAAAGAACCATTCAAGTTCTATTCAAGAATATACGAGTCTATGACCGACGGATGGACATGCATTAATGACGATAATACAAAGTGGCTTTAGCTATTAATTAATCATCAGCATGGTTTAGATTACAGGGATTATATTCCCGAAGGATCATCCGTCATCTGCATTGTTATCTGTTGGAATGTCGTGCAAAGGAAAATGAGGCAAGCTCACGAACTAATCTGCTTCTCTGACAGCCATTATAATCCTCGAGGCTTTCACTATTTTCAGCGACAATTTTTCCCAGGACGTGACTTGTGCAGGTGTATTCTTTTGTAACTATTATCGTCTGGGTTTTGTCGTGTCTGGACAGGTTTATTAATAGCGTTTGCGAAAATCACTTTTGAGAAGTGAAAGCATGACTTTTTTAAAAACAGTTTTTCGTCATGATAGTCCTAATGTATTATGTTTCATAGGCATTGTAATGACGACGAGCAACAGCAGACTCAGGAGAAAGTAATTATTTAAACTAGGAGATGTTTAAGCATGCATCAGTGTGCAAACTATGATTATTCTCATCAGCATTAGGACTGAATTTGCAACAAAAAAATTGTGTTTCTTGGTGAAAGTTTTCATCTTCCCCAAATCCTGCATTTTTTTGGTAAGAGAAAGACTCTGGAGAATTAATTTTCGGGATGTACTAGAATAGAAAGAATAGATGGAAAAATTGATTTAGGAGAAAGTAATTTTCATTCTGGCATACATGCATAAAATGGGAACACATTAATTTCACTATTTCATCACAATTTTCAGTTTTTGTTCATTCCGAGTGACGCCAGCAGAAAAGGAAAACTCTGCTGATTTATAAGTTTGCTTATATTTTTCTGAAGAATTATTTTAAACGTTTGCATTCCGAGTACAAAGTTTTTCCTTAATTTGCATACTAGAGTACAAATTGTGTCGTCATATTCAGATTTTTTGCCTCCATTAAAAGTATTTTGATTTTTCCCTAAGTAAACACTCTTCGAAGGGAAGTTACTCAAGCCATGCAATCAAAGAATAAGATGTTATGTTAATTTTCCTTGAAAAGAAAAGCAGGGGAGAAAGCTATAAATAGATGCTTGAGTTGTTGCCATGTAAATTTATTTTTTTCTCAGATCAAACAACCAACAGACATCTATCAGAAAAAAAACCCAAATTCTCTCCATTTCCCGTGTTCATTTGCTTTCTCTCACGATAAAATCGTGATGAACTCGCCTCACCGATTCCTGCATTCGAATGCTTTCATTGGGAAATAAATGTATTTCTGAGAGAAAGAACTATCCGCTGAGAAAAACTAATTTGTTACTGGTGAAGTATTCTATATTCTTCAATCCCTGTTTCCACCACCAGTATTGTTTCAGACAAAGCAAGTTTCTACCTCGAGCTATGTACAAAGGAAACTCGTTATACAAAGGAAACAATTACTGAACAAATCGGCATATCAGAATTTAAGTACTTTCTCCAGGCTCCATCTTCAATTCCCGTTATCTGTATTTTTTTCCTATGGATCGCTTGTAATTACGGGAAATATGTTTCAAAACACGTCATTTTATAATAAGTAAAGATAATAGTTTTTTGAGCAGCTTTCTCTCTGACTTTCTATCCATTTCCGAGAAATCTCGAGAACAAAAGCTGAATACAATTACACACATGCTTGCCAGAAATTGTAACAGGATTATTCAAAAGTTTTCAGTGTTCTTCGAGGAAGCAGATATTTTTTTTTTCATTTTGTTATCATTAAACTTTTGTTTCACCGAGAACAGATAATGATAGACATTTTATATCATTTGTGAAGAGAACTGTAGTGCGCAAAAAGCAACAGCTATTATTTTGGGAGTCTACATTTCGTTTCCCCGAAATTATGTTACTCTCTTTCAATTCGGGGAAAAGAGTGCAGCAAGTGAAAGAACTATTTCTATTATTAAGCCAAAGTTACTTTCTCTTAGTGCACTTGTCATTGCTAGCGAAAAAGAAAAAAAAAAGAACGTGATCGAATTGCTTTCCTATAAACATTGCCAACTTTCTCTGAGGGATTTAAGGCGAGTAAACTGGAAAAAAATAGTTTTTAGTTGGTAATCTGACCAAGTCTCACTGTCAGATGGGATATGCCCAAATTCTCAAATGATATAATCCGTACAAGAAATCAATGAAGGGTTGTTCAAGCATTCTTTATTACTTTTTTCTTAGTCAAGATACCTCTTACCTTAAACTTTCACTACAATTTTTTTTCGAGAAAATGGACGTGGTACTAGGCCTGGGATGGTTTTTTAAATGATCCTCTTCCTTTTTCGTGGAGATAATAATCGGTGAGCTGATGATTATCGTTGTTCTCCTGGTTTCTGTCGCCGGAGAAAGGCAATGGGAAAAACAAGGCATGCTTCAAAAAGTTTGTCCAGGCATGAAACATTCTTTTTTTGTGATAAGATACCTGGGCTTTCCTTGAATCCGGTTAGCACGTGCCCAAAAGACATCACTTTGGGGAAAGCTATACCTTGTTTTGGCGAAAGCTACCTTGTAAATTTGTAATGTGAAAATCACCGTGAATTGCTAGTTTTGGTGAAAGTACATGATTGCGAGGTACATGTAAGGATGTTTGTTTCTACTCATGTTCGTTCTCTAACATTTTCAGCCAAACATGCCACATCTGGCAACGAAAGAAATGATTTTCTTTTTTTCTGTCTCAAGGAATTGTGTCTCTTGAAAGTATATTTACTTTCACTAGGCATTTGGGTGAAATTTTCGAAACACAAAGAAGTGAGTTAAATCTTGCTTGGGTTGATACTTTAAAGAAAACATACCGTCTTTAAACTTTTTATTCCTCTGCTATATCCACTTCTACACATCCAAGATAATCTTCCATCCAAAACTAACAACAGCTAAATCTAATTCCCACTCTCTTTAACATGCGTTTTACTTAGCTAAAGAGCCTTAGATAACCTAGGCTTTCCCCGGGCAAAAGCTGTTAAGTACACACTTGGGCTATAGGTAGGAATGTGAACATCTTATTCGCATTATGTAAACGCGGTAGCATAATACTTTTCTACATGGCCTTTATCCAGTGAAAGCGAGACAAACTATCAAATGATCTAAAATATATCGTGCGTTTGCTTTCACTTAACGACGACACTTGGGTCGATGTATAGCTTTAGGTTTCAATGGACCTGGGTGTCAACGATAATCACTTTCACCATTATCGTTTCAGTGACACAACACGTCCGATTTGATTACTTCTTATTTGGCTGGTCTCTTCCGCTGAAGCAACAACGATAAAACTATTATTGAAAAAGGATCCTGTTTAATCTTTAAAGGGGAAATTCGTTCAAAGATTTATCCTACACGTGAAAGCGTACATCCAGGAAACGGTGTCATTAAATAACTTTCTTCAACTAGGTCCAAAAATCGAAGCGACGTCACGATCCTAGCAGGATTTAAAGGCAAACCAGTTGCTTTACCTTTTCAGTCATCGTTTGAAATGACAGGAAAGTCAATTTCATTTATTTCATCTAGACTTTCACCATTCTTAGTGGGCCGAGTCTAATTCCTAGATTTGGTTGAAGACAATTGTAGTATAAATCCGGCAGTAATAGAGAAAATTTGGAAACCGACAGTATTACAAGAAAAAGAGAAAGGTCGTTCTCCAGTTAATGGTTTATGACAGATTTTTGCTACGTCCGATTGTTACAAAGCTCGTTTCTTTAACGAGTTTTTAATTGGATAACGGTGAAAGTAAGGTTGTACTTATAAAACCTTCTCGGCACCGAAACCCAAATCCTCCCATGATTCAATTTATTACAAAACTTCCGCTTATGCATTCTCCCTGCTTTTTCGTCCTATCCATATTACCTCATAGAGGAAGCCTGGGAGTATGCAAGTACATCCAAAAATAAATATAAAGCATCACAGTAGGCCAAACCGATGACGTTAACGTGGATTATAAAATAAAAATTCACAATCTTATTATTACTAGCTTTTAGTGAGACCCAGTTTTTTAGCTTACACAACCCAGGATTGAAAATAAATACAATTTTCGCTCCAGGTATTCCTTAGGAGTGTTTTTCACTCCATAAAAAACTCGGCACTCGTCAAACTGAAAATAATCTTTTTTCTCCGTCACAAAAGCTCTCTCCTGTGATTTGTAAGGAGAAAAAAGTTCCCTGTTATGAATAAGGCACAATAGCAATTCTTTTCTCAGAGAAAGGTAAAGTCGGCTTTCTCCGCTCTTTCTAATTCCGTTTCACATCTGACTGAGTTTTTTCTTATTCGGTTTAAAATAAAATTTCAAAAAGAGAAGATTTGATTTTGGGCCCCATGTAGTTTGTGAAGATACTTGTAAGATTAGGGTGAAAGTGGCGGGTGCCAAAAGGAACATGTAGGGAAGAGAACGGAGTGGCGTCATGTAATTCGAGCCGCTTAAAACGAGAGAAAAACAGGTTGTCAGAGAGACAAATATAGAAAACACCTTTCCGAGCTCACACGTGCATTCCAAAGAAAGTAAACCCTTATCCGGGGAAAATTCCCGGAGGTGAGAGTTGTTTGTCGCGATTGATGGGTATTTTTTGTTATACAGAATTGAGATTGGAGAAAACTACCAGAATCAGTCAACAGTTTTTATGACAGTGCCAGCGAAAATATGGATTGTGTTCAGGCATGGTTGCAAAATAAACCCTGCAGTTGTGCACTCCCGCCACATTTTGAAAGGAAAGGTATTTTGTAAATTGAATTGTAAATAATCATTGCACAATGAGAAAGTCCGGGTCTTTTACCCTTCTTACATAAGGACAGGTTTTATACTCTTTCCTTCCGATTTTAATGGGCTGAGACGGTTTGAAATCGTGCTTAAGAAAAATCTTGCACAATCCTCGTTGTGCAAGCTTTCTCCGCGAAAAAACCCTTTTGTGTTTAATTGTAATTGTCCAGCGGACCATGGCTACTACAAAATTTCCTTTTACACACATTTGGTCAGAGCGCAAACTGGTTTGTTCTCTTTTCATTTGGGAATAAAAACCTCAACATTTTCTCATGTTAACACACTATAATATGCCCTGGAAATTTTTTGTACAAGAAAATCCTTCGAATTCGGTAAAAGATAAGCTACATATTTCTGAAAATAATATATTGTTTCGTGTTTTTTGTAGACAACAAATGCTTCTCTAAATTTTTCAACTTAAAAAGAAAGCATTTGGGTGCAAAACCGTCTTCATTCTTTCGCTTTTGTAATAATAAAAATATTGCCAATTGTTAGGGCAACTTCCACTACTTGTCATTTCAAGCTGGAACTTTCTTTATGTAAACTTTTGGACTCCTCTCGTATATTTTTTTAACAACGTTATTCCATCACATTCATGCCGTGCGTTTCCTCGTTAATGAGACGATCATTGTTCTGGCAATGCGACAGGAAGCAAGAGAAACTACCCAAATTTTAACTGTTCGCCCATATAATTCCTTTTTTAACGATTAATCCTTTACACTCTCGCTCGTTGTCTCCTTTTTTTATAGTTTATACTTTCCTTCATTAAATTCACACCCTTTGAAAATACTTTGTGTTTCGATACAATTATATCCTTGTATTGTAGTCTGCTGCTTCCGTTCATCGTTACCCGGTGAATAGTGGAGGCAAGCATTATTGCAAGGCTCATTTATCCAACACCAATTTTTTGTCTTAATACTCGGCTCTGAATCACTTAATGTATCTGCTTTTCTCGCGGTGAAAGTCTATACAAGAGGAGAACAGCTGGTCACTAAATAAATTGGAAGCAGCTGCATAAAACCTATATCAGAAATAATGAAGTAAAATGAAAAATTGGAGAAAGGATTAATGGTTGAGCCTGCACAGAGGAAAAAAAGCTACGAGCATATGAGGAGAAATTACAGGCCTAGAAAATGAAAGAGAATAGAGCTTTCTTTATAACAAACTACGTAATGATCAGATCGAGTAACTCGTGATGGTGAAAGCGAGGGAACGTAGTGGAGTCACACAAGTAGAGAAAAAAGCCTAGAGCGGCTTCACTCTACGATAGAAAAAGAATACATTAGATGGCCGAGGCAGTGAAAGTAGGCTAGAGTGTTGTAACAGTGGCAACGTCCTTCCCTTTCAGATTAAACAAGGTTTTAATGCGATTTCAAGACATACCTCATATTTCATCCCAACTCCATAAAAATGTGATTAAGAGTCTAATTATAATAAGTAAAAGCAGCCTGGTTTATGAAGTTCTTAAAAAAAGAGAAAAGTAATTTTTTAGCGTCAAGGGAATACATCTCTCGTAAGCTTTGTTTCAGGCTACTGGAATTAATGAAGTACTTTCTCTAAAAAAGTTGTTTTAGAAGATGCCAAGTCTTAAAATGCAATTATTTCTCATTGTCGAGTAAGTACCCCCCGACCTGTTAAGAAAAGTTACATCTGGTTGGTCAATTACTACAATATATTTTCTCTTTTTTTCCATGAACTTGTAGCCCAAGGTCAGGTTCATTCACCTGACTGGTTTATTGAGAAAAAGTAGACCATATAGTGATAAATCTCACTCAGGGGTGCAGCCAAAGTTGGATAAACTAATGACAAGATTAGCTACTAGAGTGAACCTGTAATCTTATCGGCAATTTGTTTACATTATTTCCAACTTTTCTCGTCCAACGACAAAGAGAAAACTAATGAAAGTTTTGCATAGTAATCAAGATGAAGCGCAGAGAAAAGCTCTTGTAACTCAAGGAGCCCGGTCTCTTGTAACTTTCTTTTCCAGACTGGCTTATTGTAGCCAATCTTTACGAGATGATGGTAGCTGGCTTTAGAGTGAAAGCCCTGGAGAACAGGTACAGCCTTTTGTATTTATTTTGAATGAAAGTCGTCTTTCCGCTAAAAGATTTTCGGGTTTAACGGTGTGTGAGTATTTAAGGGCACTTTACGACTTTTTTTCCAAGACACTTAAACTTTCATGACTGCTTCAAGAGCTGCGTCTACTTTTTTTGCATAGGGATTTTGGTGAAAGTTAAGTCTCAGTCATTTATTATGTGACGACCACCAGCAAGGATAGAGCATGCAGTTTCCCGACAATTTCTTATGCTCTACTACGCTTACCTTGTGGATTCAGCTACATTTACCCATGAGTGCTTATGTTTTCCAGAACTTTTCTCCTTTTTAGGGTCTGTCTCCGGAAAAAAAAGGCTGCCGTCATGGTTGCCACTAAATGCAGCAGCTATCTTTTGTTATTTTTCATATTTTATAGCTTTCTCCACGAGAAAAGTGTTGGGAGAAAGTGTCAACGGAAGATCATCAACCATGAATACATATTTTATATGCGTTATTGTTCAACAAAAGATGTTTACGATTTGTGCACTGGGATGAAAAGCGACATCAGTCCATAAAAACTCCTCACGTCTGCTGATTATATGTTGATAAAGCAAAAGTTAAACTTTATTCCTGTTTTTGATAATCTGGTTTATTAGCCGTCATTTGGAAGAAATGACGTTGTCTAGGCTGCATTTTGCAATTTTGTGTTTATATTCGCGCCTGTAATGGCCTCGCCAGTCCATTTTTCTTAGAAGTACTTTCTCCCGTCATTTGTCTTATTTTCTTCTGTCGAGAACATATCACTCCTTACTAAATAAATGGCTCTTGACTGTCTCTCACAATTCTGGGAAAAGTCAATTTAAGTTTTCAAAACAGTGACAGGTGAGGAGGAGCTTCCTATCCAAACCAGGGAAAGTAGAATAGCCTTCCTCTCTCTTTAGGACCTCCCAAAAATCCTCCTAATTCCTACAAATTCTTCAGTCAACAACAGGTTTCTTCTGTCTTAAGGATTAACTCTTAATCCTAATGCTACTTTTCTTATTTTCTCTTCTTGTACAAGGTGTATTTTCCCTGTCATTCTTATCTTCCCATTTAGAGTTTAAAACTCTTTTAGTTGTTTTCCATCCGATGCACTGAACACATTTGTTATAAACAGAACTGATGTAGCTTAGGCTTGGCAAAGAAGAGGCGTCAGAAATGCCACCCACTCATGTGAATCTCAAAACAAAAATAATACTGTTTTCAAGATGTAACCCGCCTTCTCCTAATCCACATCGTTCTCTTTTTTTCTCTCTTACAGTTTAACGGGGGCTGGGGCTTGCCACCCATTTTTTGTGACTTTTATATCGCCATGGATGTCTCCATGAGTACGTCTTCTATTCTCAATCTCGTCGCGATCAGCATTGACAGGTTTGTATAGTTTTCTGCGATTTTTCTCACAAACAATATTTCTCTTATATAAACTCTATTTTTGGCAAATTAAGTTTGTTTTGAATAAAGAGGACCCTGTTTGTTTGTTTGTTATTTCCAGATTTATCGCTGTGACGCAACCAATCAAGTACGCCAAACACAAAAGCAACACTCGAGTCTGGATGACGATCGTGTTTGTCTGGGTGTTTTCGGGCTTAGTGGGGTCGCCTATTGTTCTCGGGTTGAACAGTCCTCCGGACGATGGACAAGAGAGAGACGCGACCGAGTGCTCCTTCCACAACAAATACTTTGTTCTCTTCTCCTCCCTCTGCTCTTTCTACATTCCATGTGTTATCCTTGTCTACCTTTACTATCGAATATTTAAGGTAATTCCAATTCTTTAATGGCTTTGACTTCCGCTGTAGAATAATAAAAAAAAGCTTTGGAGACGACTTTATTTAAGATAAAGTGGCCATCCATAACCATTTGATTGGTAATAAAGTCGAGCGAGAGTCTAATAATAACGTCTTTAGGGAATGGAGGGCTAAGCACGTGTGGGGTATCATGGGTTTCATATTGATGAGCTGCCTGTCCGCCTTCCTAAAATATGGGGTTGTTATATCAAATTGAGATACGGAGTTTGAATTTCAATTAAAATGAGGTAATGAGTACGCCCCTTCCACGACAGTATTTGGTGTACCCGTTTAATTTACAATTTTAATTAACCCCACTGCGGTTAGGCTTGATTGGCAGTTATAGATAGCTTAACGCCATAAATCATTCGGAAAATGGAAAGACATGCCAGTGGAAGGACAGTTCCATGCGTGATCAGAATACGTAAAACATTTAAAAGCTTCTCTCTGCGTATCTAGAAACCATTAGAGCTCTTTGGAGTTCACTTAGAAAGTAAAATAAGCCTTCGAGATGTTGAGAAAGTTTAGAGGGAATGTACAAGGAATTAATGGATGGAAGTTTATGAAATTCTATGCTTATTTACCTAAAATTGGCTATTAAATGTTGCTATCATTTTCAGGTAATTCACGAACGCGCCAAGAAAGCTGCCGGGGGAAGTCGAGGTGGTGCTAGTGGAGGAGCAACTGTGATTGAAAACCTGGCTCAAACCAAGAAACTAGCTGAAACGAATCTCAGCGGTCCGTCCAAGCCGTCCCCGGTTAGTAAAAAGCCTGGTGACGACGATGCGGGCGTTCATGACGACGAGAAATGTACCAATACGGGGAGTGGCTCCCAGGTAAACTAAAAATTTTAATT
>VICI01003411.1:0-13348 GCA_019593645.1 Akabosia matsudoensis | reverse complement strand
AATGCGCCGGTATTAAAAACTGTTTGTTGTGGGTTTTTTCAGTATTGTGAATACTTCCCAGATTACGAAAAATGTAGGCAGTGGCTAGAAGCTAATTTACCGTCGGAGCTTGGAAAGGTTACCCAACCGTACCGTAGACTTCACAATTTTAAACGGTGAAAGCTTGATCTTCTCATCAACGTTATTATTATTATTTCTCTGTAGTTGTCTGTCGAGGGAGGCGCTGAGGAGGAGAAAAAAGGACGTCAAAAGAGAGGCGGCAAGGGACTAGTCCATACGAAGAAACCTACCGGAAAAGCAGGGCCTAAGAAAATTAACGTCTCAAGAGCTCCCAGAGGCAAGAAAAAATCCGTTACAGGTACCACTCTAGCTTTATTTTTAAAAAAATGCTGTGGAAGGTTAAAGAAGACTACTGATCAATTTTGGTGTGTCCCTCTTGAACAGTTGTCACCGGCCTAGGGTCTTGGGGTGTCGATCTTAAACTAGCAGCCAAATTTTTCTCCACTCGGTTTGCAGCTTCTTCCTCTGTGACTGGAGATGACGAAATTGTGATTCAAGGAGATGTGAAAGATGACTTGTTTGATGTCATTCCGGAGAAATGGCCTGAGGTATGAACAACGGCAAATAAGTACTTTCCGTTAATGTGTGTTTGTGGTGACAGAATTATAATTAAAGTGTCTCGTTTTCTTTGTTTGTTAACAGGTCGATGAAGATTCCATAAATGATCTTGGGGACCAAAAGCGATAGAAGTTCATTTGTCGTTTTTAAGTCATTTTTTAAAAAACAGAAACTGTATTTATGCATCAACAAACGCGCATTAATTACTCCTTTATCCGTTTGGCTTTGTATTGGCTTACAAATTTTTTTGATTACAGGCTTTGTAAGAAATAAAATTATTCAGTGAAACTAACTACTTCTGATTTTCCATGATTGTCGCTCACAAGAATCCCTGAACTGCAGAATAGCTGAGACATTGCATGAAATTGCAGCAGTTTTACGAATTTTTAATGTATCGCCATTCAGCTTTGGACCAATCCTTTTTGGGTTGACAGTACTCCCATATCCCGAGGAGGATGGTTAAATGGCAAACGAAAAGAGAGAAGCTGGACCACTGCGTTGCTGGATAAACGTTCCAGCACATCTCAATTACACCAAAAATTACCAACCTGCAATTGTAAACGAAACAGGACTTAGAAAGGATGGCCTCCTACAAAGGATTACTAACCGGAAACCGGAAATATAAGAAAATTTACAAGTCCTTACTTGACTCTAACTGGAAGACGAGTTGACCACAGCAAGTAAGGAATGGTATGATAATACCATACGTAAAACTGATAGTGCAGAGATCGGCAAAAGACAACTCCGATGAAATTTGAAACAAGTAACGGAAACAGAACAAGTTGGCTCCTAATTTGCATGGGAGCCCGTCCCTCCGATGTCTTTGCTACTTTGTCAAAGGACCGATACGATCGCAAAAACCGAAGCCAAATCGGTACAAAGATAAGCAAGACGAGAATGTGAGCCGAGAGTAGCCCGATGTGAAGATACCTACTCAGGAAAATTTCTTCTGGCAAAAATTTCCAGTTTACAGTTCCACTTGTAGAAAAACACACGTCCAAGATCAAACGACCGGGAAATGTATGACCATGGATTGACTAGTAAAAACGGAAGTGCCAGTACCACCTGCAAAAGTAGAAGACAAAACGTCACACTCGTGAAAACGCGTATAACCTCCTATGAAGCATTTAGTGAAAGATTACCTGGAGACTTCCACAAACGGCAAGTTGTACAAAAGTGTCGAACAAGCTTAACTGAGTTAGGTAAACCGTGAGCAAAGCGGGGGCGTACAAGAGAACATTCATCTTGACAGACACGGCCAAGCTGTTACGTAAAACGGAATTAGCTACGATTGACGATCGTTTTTCAAACACATTTAAACAGTTGCATTTTTCCTGTACCTGTAAGCAAGGCTCCCCAGTGTCCATCGGCCTTGAAGAAACTGATTTAGCGCAAAGTACGCCAAAATTATGGCTATCGGGTCGTTGAATAACCGAAGTACAAATATAGAGTGGATACGATATGATGTAAAGGTAAGAAATATTAAGGCGTACGGTGGCACCTAAATCAAATTGCAATAAAGTTTCACAAATCCAGAATAGATTCAAAAAACAACTGGACAAAACGAACCTTTTTGGAAGTAGTGTAAAGTTTAAACACTTGATAAATCATAACCAAGTAGAGTCCGACAAATATCCATTGAGCAAGACGAATATTAGTTCCATGGTCAGTTGCGAAGTAGAACAATGAGTAGATGTACACAAATCCTGCCGGGTAGACCAGAGGCCCCGTGTCACCTTGTAAATGAGCGTAGTCCAAGGTTCCGTTCAGAAAACCTCCGACCTCTTGCATATAAGCTATCCAATCTATTTCAGTATCTAAATTCCAAAAATTCAGCACGGTCAATCATCAATTATTGCCTGCAAACCATTTTAAAATATCAAAAGCTTCGTCACTCGATGAAATGTAAACTTACAAGGCCTCGCAATTACAATGAAGCTATTTATAAATATTTCTGCGATAAAAAGAGCGACTGCAACTATCCAGGTGTACTCAGGCTCCAGAAGAACTTTCTTCCCGAACTCTAAGTTTCCATATTTGGTCAAACAAGTTCTTAGCTCGGAGAATGTGCTTTTACCGGCTTCTGGCGTTGGCAAACCTTCACTTCCCTCCGCACTTTTCCCATCTTTTCCCTTTGACTTTCCTCTTGTTGTTGGAGCCATCTTACCTGGAGCCAAGAATAACTTATCAGCAAATTCTTGACATGTATTACATTCTTCGCAAGGTATTTTCTATTTAGTATTAAACTTTGACCATCCGGCTCACCTGCTTTCCTCAATTATAACGTCTCCGTTCCCACCACCTGGACATATGTTAGGCTACGCAAGCACTCTTCACTGGACAGTCGCATTGGCACATGCACATTTGCACAGTTCAAATCAACAATGGTCACCTTTAACTTTACGCGGAACAGTGACAATTAAAGAAACCCAGGTTACATCAAAATATCCACGAGCATAATAGAAACGTGCTTTTTCATGGTCCATATTTAAGACCGAAAACTCTGTGCATTCTTCAGTTCAGACTTTCTTCGAGTATTCCACGTAGCATGCATCCAAGCTGAGTGAGATGCGTGCATTAGTTCCCGTCTCGTCTTTTGTTTAAAAGTGTTTTTGAGTTGCATATATCGCATATAAAAAAGCAGACAGTCCACTCTTATAGAGCACCTAATTTATATGTGAACATGTGCAGCAAGTCTTAAAAAGTCGGTGCCGGTTGCCAAAGCCGATATGACTTACAAGCGAGAGCAAGAGATAGAAATAGAAATCATAACGCAGGAACACCAGGCGAATAAAATTTTAGAAAAAATGGTACACATCGCCGGCAAGGGAAGATAAGAATAGTAAATTTGGACGGAATGAATGTTTCAATCGGTATTACAGACTAGAAAACGCATTGTTGCAAAAAAAATAAAATTCAGCCATTGTTTATATCGCATATCGCATTATTCTTCTGGGATCGTGAAGAGCTATGGCCCATCGCCTGTATAACCTTCAGGTATACATTTTTGAATCAGCGATGTGTGGCAAACTTATAATGATTATGTCATCACCTTGAGAAATCGGATTATTTTTTTCAGATAGTTTATTACTCTCAATCGTCCTACTTGCCAAAATATTGCATGCTTTTTGGGTTTCAATATCTAATCAATTTATCACAGCGAAAACCTCAACAAAAAAAAAGTTTATTTATCATTACAAAAGTGCATATAGCCAAACATATCGTTGAAATGCAAGTCTAGCTAGTCATAAAAATATGAAGTCGCAGCTCATAATCATTTTTTTTTTATCTCGAGCTCGATTTTCATCGCCTTTTGTCGGGGAAAAATATTGGAATCGCTTGAATGGTTGCACTTCGCACATTTCATTCCATTCATAAACCGTAGCCCATGTGCATCTGTATAATACACGCAAATTTCTAGTCTCGCTGAGACGAGCGCTCCCAATTCTCATGCGACACGATCTTGTTCATTCATCAGATCGTCAGTCATGAAATCCATTACTGTTTTGCCTACACGCGCGCGCGTAATCGGCATAACTGTTATTACCGTTAAATCGGGCGAAAACAAACAAGATATAAGCCAAAGTGTACAGTTACAAATATTGTACGTTACTGTTAACTATGCACAGTATATTGAGCCAAAATGAAGACGAAAGTCTGTCAAAAAAAAACTATAACTACGTAACGTATTCTGTACAAAACGTTACAACAAAATGAACAAAATCTAGCGTATTAAGCATTCAGCATTCTGTACTAACCAAAAAATTTTTCGGTTGAATGAGCAATTTGAATGGTAAAAAGTAGTACTGCTCGATTACTGCATTTTCAATCATCGACGGAATTATCCTTGCCAAATATCTTATCTAAAATACACCAAGACAACAATCTGCGAGCAAACTCTTCTGGTGACATCCAAACTAGTCATGGATTCAATTTTACTTGATCGCATCGCAATTTTCAGCAATTATCAGAAGAAAACGAGTATGCATGACATGAAAATTATGTCCTTGTAGTGGTTGATTCCTTTGGCAATGGGCTGCGCCTCTAGGCGTAACAACTTTTTGCAGTTGATCAACAACATTGAATGTTATTTGTCAGTGATGATGGTAAATATATAAGTGAGTAGCACGTATTATACACACAGTAGTTTGTCCTTCATCGGCCAATTCAGATGCGCAAAGATGTGTTTCGCATTCGCACATTTTCATTTACAGATTTTTGAGAAAGATAGATTTTACAGGGAAGAATATGGTGATGGCACACTCGCCACTTGAATGGGTTGCATATTGCTACGACATTACGTGTTGGTATAAGAAACATACTTGCTATTATTGAATGTGAGCAGGTTTACGTGATTCATACAGCGTGGGAATGTATACCCATAAAAGCTGCTTAGATGCACGTTGTAATACTAACGAAAAAAACTTTTCCTTTCGTCTATCATATGAAAATCTACATGATTCGACATTATGGTGCCTGCTATACATACAACATAGGCGGAATGATACAGGCAACAGACTCAATTTTAGGCGTACTTGTATACATCATTCCCTACACATCGTATTATTACACGAGAAAAAAAAAGACATGAAGGTAAATGGTGAACGTATGAAAACAGGTCTATTTTTTTGTATTCAGTAGCTGATATAGTGCCCAATGGTGTGTTTTATGCTCGAACATTTTTTTTCGTTCCAACATTAGTGGTTGCTGTAAAAGTAAAGTAGCAGCAGAGCTCCTGTTATTGTTCAAGTGTTGTTTTTAGTACGCAAGTGTGTGCATGTATTTATGAGGAAGATAGGTAGGCAATTTAAAGTGCACCAAATAATGTGAATAATGTGAAACATTTTTTTTACTATCATAGGCGATACGCAAAATAGACACTAACACACAAAGTTCTTAATGTATTTCTGAACGTTTCGTTGTAGCAGCGAGCGATTGCATTTTGGAATTAAAAATAAAAATAATTCCCCCGAATGAGCACCCACCCTTATTCAGTTGATTTTGTCATTTTGTTCAGCAACAGCTGGAGTTGAGCTAAATACAGTTAATCTTTAGATATAAAAAAGTGTATGAGAACAAAAAAATGATTACCGTGTGCATGTTCAGTGCAAAAATATATATATCGTGAGCTCTTTTAATTGAAAGATAAGGAAACGGAAAAAAATAAAAAATGTTGAACGTGGAGTGAGCCATAGTATTTAAATGAGAGACACACTGTATAACACGGTTGGAGCATCCTCACAAACATCCCATAAAAAATGTTGCATGCAATAAAGTTTTGTAAACGACTCAGGTTAACATCGAAATCGCAGGGAAGTCAGAGAGCAGTTGTCTCATCCCTTGAAAACAGTCGCTCTTGATTCGCCAACAATATTTTGTCTCTCTCGTCGTGGACTAGTGTTCAGCGTTAGAAGGTTAAGTAAGGTTGCATGAGCAAGACTATTTTACGATAGTAGCTAAGGGTATGCAATAGTAAGAGATGATTATTTCGCTGATTATCGCCATGTATGAAAAAAAAAACAGTATAGTATAAGGGTAGCGCAATTATAATGATTGATCTACTAAAGATATAACCAGCGACAAAATATAATCGGGTTGGATAGGGTGAGAGAGAGAGAGTGGCACTGTTTGCAACATGAGATGATTACAGCAATAGTTTTTATTCAAGAGTGTTGCCTGTTTCTTTCGAAATTTTAATGATTATAATGTGATTAGAAATGAGTTGCTTAAATTAGTGCTGTGTTTTGTTGGTCATGTGAAAAGAAGCTTCCGTCCTGGTTGCAGTGAGGTGGAGCGCTCTAGAAGTAAAACGTTATTTTCTCGCGTTGTCCTTTTTTTAGTGAGACGATTTTTCTAATTTGGCAACTTGGAAGTTTTTAATAACGTGATCAGTTTGTACACTGCACTTGTATGCTCAGTTACTAATAGTCAGGTATGGATATACCGTCCATCTATCTTCTTCTCTCTGGCCAGAATTAAAACGTTATTTATAGTGCTAAGTCGGTGTGATGTCATTCTTTTCGCATGTCATTTAGGACTTTGGAATAGTGAGGAATTTGTTGAATGTAAGATGCTCCAATAACAAAAGTTCTTTTTTTTTGTCCGTGTCACAGGTTTTGGTACTCGTGGGATAGTCTTCGTTCCTGGGATATCAGCACAAATGTTCAACAATTCGAAAATGAATTCACGACGAGCACGCTCAACCCTCCAGTTTTTATTTTAAAAGAAAGTTCAGTCTTGACAAATGTTTTATTCTTATGTCATAACAAGTTAAGTAGTGATATCCTGCTACCCAAATACGTAGATAGATTAATTTTGAGCTTACAAGTTTGTAGTGATGCGGAAAATAATTCAAGTTCGAAACTAACGGGAATTTCATCAAGCAGATCATGCGCAAGTTGCTTTTCGTGTGTTGATGATGGTGTCTTCAATTACCACCCGCGTGAAATCCAGACGGATTAAACACTTTCCAGAGAAAATCCGTATTGGTGTCGTTGGAGTAATAGATTAGACGCTTCTGCTGCTCTAATTCAGATTGACACCTGAATCCGATACATTTGGAAATTATGAGTGTGAGTAGAGTGATTGTTAAATGTGCCCTTGCAGTGAACCAGTTTTATTCTCAAGGTATTGATGGACTTAACTTTTGAAATGCCTACGAGATGTGACATTTGTTGGGACTGGAACTCTTCAAACATTATGCAAACATGGACTCCGCGACTCTTGCTTCACAGGTAAATTGAGGAAAAATGTTCAAACTACATAACTCATATACCAGTAAATATTTACTGGATTACTGCTCGTGAATACTTAGAATACTTCAACAAATTGAGAAAGTTATCATGTCACAAGTCAAATCAAACTAGGGTTTCCTAAACGTAATGAATCTCGCGTATTTCTCATCGTTTATTAATTGCTTGGGTTGATTAGGAGAAAGGAGCGAGAGTGATTTTCAACAAATTGTTTCATGTTTGTACTTTGTACTGCCTCTGTACAAGATGCATGACATAATAAACCGACCAAATGTCATTAAGTTAGTCTAGTTAAAAGGTGCATGTGCGGACAGGAGTATTGATCTGCAATTTTTATTGCTCAATATCGTTATCACTAATGGCAACTCTTTTTTCTCGGTGAAAATTCACATACCATCATATTATCGACATTTTCAACAATTGATGACGTTGCCATGATATCAAAACGCTTTGGATTCGACATTGTGTTCCCCCAATTATCTGTTTGCTCGGATTGAAATAATTCAAAACGTACAAATCATGGCCTTCTGAGATTTAAAATCTTATTACATAGCTTCAGTGCCTGAATTTTTGCTTCTAAAGCTATAGCCACAAAAAATTAAACCGAATTAGCTTGCGACACTTTAAATCAACTATATATTTTTTTCAGCATATTATGTATTAGCTTAACGACTGACTGGAGCTAACCACGAATATTTTCAGGCCGAGGAAAAAATCCTAGCCGTATATTCGTAGGTAATTTCCATAATCCCTTGTTAGCAAATAAAAAATTGCTATCAACTTTTAGCACATGTTTACTTGTAACCGTTTAAATACAATGGCGATGCTGGCCTTGAGCGCTACTTGTATGGTCTTGAATACATCACAAAAAATAGTCACGTTATATGAATGACTACATCCCTATCTCTATACCTTATACATATTTAATTTGTTTAAAGTGCTAGGACAATCAGAGCCGTGTGAGATTTGTATGTTTTCAAGCTCAGTCATGTTCATGATCATCGACATGCGTCCATAGCTAAATAAAAACATCTCTTGCAATTTGAAAGTCAAAACTTTAACTTAAGCAAACTTTTAATTATTACTTCTTCCACCACGCACAAATAATCTTATGTGTAATGGAACTGTTGAGTTTTCATTGTCCATCATGGTTACACGTACGCCTAAATAAGTTATGTTACTTTATGCGTACTTTCGATAACTTTAGCTTTTACCTTAAATCTTCATGCTGCTCGAGTGTTTGTAAGTGTATTTATGTTCCATTAATCATCTTTATTCAAGCAGTCAATCAGTAGTTGTTGTTGCGCTGCGGCCGCCGCGTCTGCCCATCATGTCTATTTATATTGTTATGCTGTATGATGTCATTAGTCATTACAAATGTACAAATTGCCCTCATCTTCATTTTCCTAGCTGCATGATACTTTTTATTCCATTCATTGCCAACCTTTAAAGTGTTATGTAAAACGTCGTCATCAACATCAAAAGTTCAGGTTCTCGCGCAAGGCTTTTGGAATGAGCCTCATGAGATTGTAAACACTAAACACTTCAAACTGTTTCTAATTCCGTGGCTCAACAACTTTCTGAGCAAATAAGTAATATTTTTTTGTTAGATTTACGAAGTGTGATATTTCAAAAAGTTTCCTTTCCTTCGTACGTGTTGCGAACATGAACATCTTTACTATACTTGGCTGTGATAGACGGTAATTTTGAAACTCAAATCTGTCTGAAACTCTTGCTTCTTTGGGACTATAAAATTATAAATAGTTAGCTTCCTACATATTCGTTTGAAAGTTTATTGCGTGGGCTTCTGTGTTCAAAACGGCATTTGTGAAGTGTACACTACACCATTTTTGTTAATTACGGAATTCACCGGAATCGGTTTTCTGCTTCGTCGCTTTTGCATTTGCTCCTTGTCCCATGAAGCTTCACACTCCAATTCAACGGTCATGCAGGGTTTTGTTTCTCGCAATTAATGTCCATCACGGGAATGCAGATTTTTGAAATATCTCAAGACAGAAAACATGGATACCCTTGGAAATCAAGGTTCATAGTGTACAATCATTTAGGATTTAACAGTAATCCTAGTTGCTATAATAATATGTATATTAAGTGTAAATGAAAAACAGACAACTGCATATAAGGTTTTTAGTTGCGTGCGCTGTCAGTTTGTTTAACACAAAAGAAATAGGATCAATCAAGAAGTCTTAAAACAAACCACCTTAAATCATTAACCGACATTTTTAGCTCAGCGTTACTATAGTTACAGCACGCCTATAAACCATATCATCCTTGAATGTAGCTTAATGTGTGCTGGTAATTAATTTGAATATGTCGATGTGAGGAAAATCTATACCCTTTATTTACTAAAATAAAATGTGAATATAAGATCGGAATGTTTCACATCGCTGTAAAACTCCACTACTGACTACATCTTTTTACATGTGTATATGTTTTCCTTCCTTCATTGGAACATTTGAATTTAAGACAAATATACAAAGTTTCAAGGACTAGAGAAACTTTGTTTGTTTTCCTACCAGCTTTTTCAAACAAGAATGCCCTACAATGGCGTCTCCTAGAGATAAAACAAGATGCTCAAACGGTAATTAAATAATGGTAGCGGACGGAGGTGGGATTCCTGATAGTATTCAGATACAACACTCATATTCTATACATTTTAGAATTCTATGCCCCGTCCACCATCACCCGTGATAGATATCAGAAAATTAACTTTGCCTGGTAAAATAGAGACAAAGAATGAAAGAATAGTTATTTTTTTATATGACGGTTTCCGTTTTGGAAACTTATGAAACTATTCCAGAATTCTAAAAGTTTTTCCAATACTTCTCACAATACACTGAATACTTCATCTAGCACCATAACCGCTCTAGGTATGCAACAAACTTTTATTCAAGTTACACCATTTCTTATACAAGTTTTTTAAGCTTGTCCATGAATATTCTTGAAAACTTTAAATATTTTTTTACTCTAATCTTGGACAGTTTGCACTGAGGTGCGAAATTGAGCGTGGGTTTTTTATGAAGAGTTAAAGTACCTATTTTAATTTTCTGATTGTTGGCTGGTACAATCAGCAGGGAAAAGATGCAGAAACATAAATTTGATAAACGGCACGGGTCGATATGAATCGCTCGCCAAATTTAACGCAATGAATATGCTACGAATGGAACCGTGCCTTCGGCATGACACAGATAAGTTGCAACTGTACACCCGTGAAAGCCGCTTATACGCTTAGGTGCGAGGAAGATTAATGGCTACTTAAATCGATAGTGAGGTAAATTACATCATCGCGCCCACATGTGAACATTTCTGCAAACAATATGCTTGTATACTTGATATCCTGTCAGGAATGTAAAATTCAGTCATAGATTTTTTACGAAAATTACTAACCACGACCACCAAGCAATATAAAATGGAGTCTGTGTGTATCCTATATACATAAAATGGCCGAACAAATATTCGGACCTACGGTAGAATTCAAATTCAAGTTTGATTTCTTATATAGTTGCAGCAGCTTCGGCTTGAGTATGAAGTTTCCGAGGGTTCCGGTAGCTACTTTAAACAATTTAAACAGCCCTAAACGCAAGAAATTGTGTAGTTGAACGAAAACGATGGGCGGGGGTACACTGCCTCCTTCCGAAAAGGACTTCGATGGGAATTTAGTTTAATGAAAACAACATAATATAGTTTGCAGGATTAGGTTTTTTATAATATTTTTTTTTTAAACATTTTGTGGCCGATATAGTAATATTTCATTTATGATGGCCACGACGCAGACTTTGGCAGAGGCACAAGTAGGCAAGCAAAACTGGAGCAGAACGAACGTCGTGTGTAGTTGGGATGAAATATGTAGCGGTTCACCGTTAGCTTTACAGTTGCGTAACCATTTCCTCGCGGTGGGTAAAAGCAGCCGAGACGAAGGCATTTCGGTGGACGGACGATGGTATTTTTAGTTAAACTAAAATCATGTCAGAAGGAGTGAAATCTCCGGTACGCTTTGCGCATGTTTTCTCCCTCAAATTGTCTACACACGTTTCTCAATCTGTATTTGAGCTGGGAATGTTTGTTAATTACGACTAATATTCCTTTATTTTTTTAAAGAGGATTTTCTATTGTTATGTTGAAAAGAACATAGTTTTGTGTTCCAGTTTTGTTTGAATATTCAAGCAATCATGATGCGTGTAAAGGCAAAACCGGTCGTTTAGCTGACGTCTTTATCTGCTCTTTCGAGAAACTCAAATCGACAGGAACACATATTCCTACCGACGCATACTGTACTATGCGGAGAAATCGAATTTTACATTTTACGAGCATGTAGCATGCATGGTTGGTTAGCAGCTTTTTTGTCTTTAATCTGCCAGGCATATAGGTCACATTAGTAATGGTAGTTAATAGGCAATTTAAGAAGGAGATAGATACTTACTAACATTCTTTCTCTGAACACGAAAGCCGCCACGGAACAAAACATCAAAGTGATGTCGGTTAATTCAGTCGTTGGTAAAAATATCGCCTAAATTGAATGAAGCTCAAAATGAAAAGATAATGAAATCTGTACGTTAACTGTAATATGTAATAGTGTATATAAAGGATATTTGTCTTAGGAGGGTCATTTCTGATATCTGTTTAAAATGCAATAAAGTTTGAAAAAGCATTTGAAATTTAAATATTTCAACTGCGACAGGTACATCTGGAACCAAATTTGTAGCAAAATTGTAACAATGCAATTCTTTATTTTTCCAACGTATAGGGGTTTCTTGGATTAAGATGTGTTAGAATTCCCCGTTGGTCGAATGGATTTGGTTTCACTCTTCGACATTTTATCGTCTACCCACCGGAACTGTACTCTGAGGTAAGAATCACATCGTTTACTTTCTAATTTTTACATTTTATGCCTAATGGAACAGTTGATAGTACTTAGCGGGTCTATACGCGTATAGCAATCATGAAAAGGCTACATATATCACTCATACTCTGTTGACTATTGCTAAATGAAGTTAAGTTATTGGACTTCATGATCTAATGTCAATAAAAATTTAATTTAGGATGGAGAAACTGATGGACACGGGCATGCAAACGGAGTGGGGCAAAGTAGACTTTACAAAGTCACCGAACCCGTGGACACTATTTTTGTCAAAAGTGTTAGAGAAAATTCGCCTGCTGCGGCTGCCGGATTATGTGTAGGTAAGTTGGTATCATTACGTTTTGATTCTTTCATTCTGATCTAAAGCAGTCACCTTTTTAGGCTCAATTTATTGAACCTAGACACAATATATTCGTTAAAATTTGATGTGAATGGTTTTTCTAATGGAAACACGTGTACACTACTGAGTTATTATACTTCTATCATTGCAAATACTCTGTTGAGCGACACATTTACACAAATGAGCGCAACACTAAAATCCTAATGACACACAGGACTGAAAGAATAGCATTGTCACGAAATACTTCTGTCACAGAACAGACTTTTAGAACTAGTCGTAGAAACGTTTGGCATGTCAAATCTGTGCATGATGATAAGTAAACTACACACACTATCGTATCGCACAGATTTTATAATTTCAATTTACGAGTCAAGTGGGTTTGTAAGTTTATCGCGATTTATTTTCTAGAAATGTAATTGATTCATCGTGTTCGTTGTAAGTGCCATTGCCTGACAAGTATCCCCTCTACAGCAAAAAAGAGTCTATAGCTGTCTATTGAAGTTATTTCTTCAAAATTCACACAAAAGTTACACTAGCAATACATCCTCACATCAGATTAATGTTTTATAAGATATGGTTTGATTTATTTACCTATTAATATCCTCCACATTGAAATTAGTTCGAACTATGTGCAAATGAAACTAAAAGCCATAAAATACAGTAAAATCTCGTTATAATTGCACCCCAAGGGAAAAGTATTTGAGGGCAATTATAAAGAAAGCAATAATAAGGAGTACTTCGTTTATAATTGCATTGGCTACT
>VICI01003410.1:0-13363 GCA_019593645.1 Akabosia matsudoensis | reverse complement strand
CATGCAAATAAAAGTATTCAACGTACTTTTACCCTGAAAGTAGCAATTGATGCTGAACATGTATAACGATAATTTTTGCTTTTCTCAGTATGTACTATCAACATCACCCTTATTGTCTTCAATTTCATGGCTGTAATCCCACCAATTTACGAAATTTTCGTTTATGGCCTGGAACGACGATGAAATCTTTGTTAGCAGAGGATACTTTCTCATTTTCTCTTTTTCATCCTTTTTCTCTGTCTCTCTCCAAACAATCGCAAAGTCTCACTGTTTTTAGACTGTTAATACTTCTTGGCAGAACAAGATCGTTTAGCGTGTTGCATGGCGTGTAGTGCAACGGCAATAAAAGTCTTTTCAAAAGTATTGAAAATAGCGGAAAGCAATGTAGTAGTAATACTAGGTTGAGTGGTTTGTTGGTTTTGACGACTCGGTTGGATGCTTTTACTCTTGGAAGCCATTCTAATTCTTCTCTCTTTACACACTACCACCAGAGCCGCCAGAGCAATAATTGTGTAGACATGAAAGTGTGCTTTGTTAATGTCGGGTTGAAATGTGCACTTAAATGTGATGTAATGGAGTAATGATCTGGCTTCAGCACAATACCTCGCATTTATGTCACCCAGCCACCTATATACCTCCCTTCAGAGAGCAATACTAATGTCACTTTTTCACTTTCCAGTGCTACAACAAAGTGTTGAAAATATCCCTCTTGTGATCATCAAAAGCGTACAAATACACGCCTACATTCATTCCGATATTAAATTGTATACTTTTTTTTCTCTTCTCCTCCTGAAGCTTGTCTTGTCGTTCCGCAAACATCGATACGGTTGGCACAATCTCCAAAAAGAAAAAAAAATGGTCTACTTTTTCTGAGTAACAGTGAAGCGTCTGTACTTGTTCCGCTATTCAATTTTCCTGAACGCAAAACACTTCATGTAGACGTCTATCGCAAATAGGTATCCATTACCAGGAGGAAAATGTATGGACCAGCTCCACCTTTAACTTTTCCATTTCTTGTGTTTACACAAACTCTTTTGACGCTTTTATAGGGGCAACACGGATTGTGTAAACTATCTACTACTTGTGAAGTATCGGGAAAAAGTGATTCTGCTTATTTCTATGTAGCGCTAACGCGAACCCATCATTCCATTCTAAATTGGTGGGAAATTGTTGGGATGTCTGTAGAGCAGTGAGAGAGAGAGAGAGCGGAAAAACAGGCTTATTATATTCACCAGAGGGAAAGCACGAAGATTTATGTTTCACCTCGACCAACTTTGTATTTTTTTGTTGTGCCATTACACGTAATGTGTGTTGATGAAAATTAGATGCACTTTGGGGGATGGTATCGGCATTTCAAAACCAATCTGAGGAATACTTTATTATTTTAAACAAGTAAGTGGATGAAGCTAACTACTCAGAAGATCCCGGCTTTTTAAAATAATCAATTCAGATAGCTTGCACGTGTCACCAAGGACCTATTGATGGCGTCTCGGAACAAATTCAGAGTATGCAAATTCCGAAAATGTTGTTCAAATCGAGGCTCAATTAGCTTCATAACATCACAAAATCAATGTACCTCTCTTTCAGTCCCGTCTTTTGATTTTTTTTTCTTTTCAAAGTAATTCGAACTTTCCTGTCCCCTCTTACATCTTACACAACACCAATGTTGAAATGACAAAACAACTTTCTTCTCTGTAAAACTTAGATAAACTAATAACTTCAATGTTGTCAGTCCATTCAAAAAAAAAAGTTACTACGTCGTAGCCTTTTTCAAAAAGAATATCTCTTCATCTCATCATTCTGACTGAATATATTATTCCTCTGTAATAATCATCATCATCGTAATCATCAAACTCATTTTCATTACGCTCAAATAATGATGACAGTGACAAGCACCCACGCTCACCCCGAAAAAAAAAGACTTGCTAAATACGACGTGCATATTACACCCTCACGTTTTCTATATTTAGCCATATTAAAACACTTTTTTTCTCTTTTTCTCATATAATTTTTCGGGTTTAATAGTTGTGATGTCTGTCGGCTTCACTTTTTTATGGCATGGTTATACCATTCAACTCAACCCATTCTTATCTGCGAAGCTTGCATCTTCCATCCAAAACGATTTTTGCATGAAAAAAAGGGAATTCTATTGAGACCCAGAAAAGAAAAAAAAATTCGAGAGAAAAGGTTCAAAAAGTATTCCCGGAAAAGGCGAATGAAGAAACTCAAGGGAGTAGAAAGGCGAAAAAATTATATGAAAAAATTTTCTTATATCCCGATCTATTATAATAGATGATGGAGAAACCTGAAAAGAGAAGAGAAAAAAAAACACGAGAAAGAAGAGAGCGCAAGATAGAGAAAATCTTGTTTCCTCCTTAAATACGAAAGAAGATGAAGAGAGCGAAAAAAAAGTAGAATGAGGGAAGACCTTTTACTGCTTTTCTTCTTATAAAACTTGCATTCATTCAACCAAAGCCTTTTTTTTCTCTAGTAAAACTTTCTTGCTTTTCCCCTTGTCGTAATAGTACAATCAACTCATTTTTATGTACCGTATTGGCAAGTAATATAACTGAAAATGCAGAGCACACACAGGATTATGTAGGCATCTTTCTAAACAGCAAAACCGTAGTCATTGCCGTCTCTGTTTCTTTTCATCTGCCACCACACACGACTATAGTGGAAAAAAACCACCTTCTTGTATTTTTTCTTCTGTGTTATTATTATCAACTATCGTTGAAATGGAAAGCGGTCTTGTAGTAGCAAAAAAAATATACTGGAGAATTGTTGTGTATATCATAATGGTTAAAAGAGATGGAATAAAAAAAAGGGGTAAAGTAGAGATGCTAACTGACTTTTTTTTCCACTCCTCGACTTTTCGCTTTCGATTCCATTTTATATTCTATTCATTCATTCAACGGACTGATGGAGCCCCCATAGCGTCGCTCTCTTGATGACTTTCAATGAACCAAAAAATACAGCTACTGCAACTTCAACATCCATCGAATAAGTAGGAAAAATGTAAGAATAAGGGAAAAAAAGGGGAAACTATCGGAGTCAAAATTGCAGTAGTTTTCCAACACACCAGAAGGATTTATAAACACATACATATTACTCTGATGCATTCATGGAAAAAAATACATCTATAATATATTAGGCTGAGAGAGAGAGAGAGAGCAAAAACTTGAAGACATCACAGAGAGCAAACGATTTTCGTTAGATGTATGGAACCCGAATTCTCTGGAATAAATGTAGCCGAGACACTTTTTTCGCCTATAAAAAAGACAAGAAGAAAAGGAGTAAAAAAAGGAAGAAAAAATATAGAGCGATGGAAGAAAAAGCGATGAGCATCCGTTTTTTCTGGAAGGGGGAATCTCCTTTCTCTCTCTCTTGAAACGTGTAACTACTGGTTGGAAAGGACATTACACAGAAGCAATTCAATGCTCTTCACATCCAAATCTACACACAAACACGTAGGTCGTATATATTATATAACATCGAGGAAAAAAAGCTTTGCCACCGCCAATAGTGTAGTACCACCTCGACATGTTTGCATGCATAGCATATAAAAATAGTTATGTTGTGAATGAGAAATTCAGGAAAGAGAGAGAGAAAAAACGAAGAAAAAAAGATGGAGACTTCGGTTATTCGGTCGGAGTAGTTGGAGTGGAGAGCAAGATAAATGCAATGGATTCACTAAAGTCATCAGTGAAACTACTTGTCTCCATGCATGCATGGAAGACGTACATATCCACATCCACTGCTTTGTCGAGCGAAAAGCGAGTACAAAAAAGTTTTCCTTTTTTCTCCGTTTTTTTAACCTTATTCCTGAACATTGGGGAAGAAAATGCGAGAGAGAAAATATGTATACGAGTGAAAGAAAGTGTTTTCTTGGGATAAAAACTAAAAAGTAAAGATTTGGGGTCCATGTGGACATGAAAGTGAACTGTCGAGGATACCTGCACAAACTCCTCCTCGTTTTGCTAACATAGCTAATCATAAAATAAGCTTCGCTGGTGAACCGGTTCTGGTTGGTCTTCTTAAAAATGCTGCGCCGTGGATTGGACGGAGTCACGGTATGGGGAAGGAAAATTTTCAATATATCAGAGTTGGTCCCTAGCTCTGCTCATAGGGCTGGGATTGGTTGTGTTAGGATTACTCCACGTGGTCCACGTGGATCATTCAATGTTCAAAGTGTACTCAAAAAACTACACAAAAGCGTATTATTAAGAGTTCGTTGAAGGATATTTTTTGTTTTCCTATAGCCAGATGTGCGCATATAGTCAGGTAATATAAGAGTTGATAGAAAAACGTTTCCCTACCAAAAGAATAGAACCTTTTGGTATAATAAAATAAGCATTGATATATTGATATATTCTTATATGAAGATAAGTTTATATAACCTATACATGGTTTTTTCCCTCTGAGCATGTTATGAAAAAAAGTGTATTGGATGTTGAATGTGTAGTAGTCGTCCTCGTCGAAGTAGATGTTGTTGTTGTAGTTAGTAATGCTGGTGGTGGAATTTCGTAGTAGTCGTAGTACTACTAGTATGTAGTTTTTAAGTTTTTTTTTTCGGAAGATAGTGGCAATCAACCAGCCGAGATCCGAATGCCATATTTGGGTAGGGAAATCAGTGGAGAGTATTTGGCTCTAGGATCTTTTGTTGTTGAAAGGGCGAACATTTCTGTCGGTCCCGGTGTTAGAGATAAATACGTAGCTATATATACCGAAATTGCTGGGATAATTTTTATGTCGGTGTATAGGTGGAATGAGCATATTGCATGTGGATATATAGACATCATATAAGATTTTGTGTCTTATAGGTGCATTTACTTTATGTATGTTTTTTCTTCTTATATTGGCAGTTGTTGTATATTAAAAGGATGTTTCGTTTATTTTTTTGAAGAATTTTTTCTCTGCCTTCTTTCCATGCTCTTTCAGTTTTTCTCTCACATGGTTAAGTTAACTACGGTATTGGCATGAATGATTCGATGCATAATAGTGTGATTGTAGTAGAGTAGTCGTAAGACGGAAAAGGGACATTATACTTTGCTCCTTTTTATTCGCTTGCCTCTCTTATGTTTTACTTTTTTTCCAGCAATATATTACGAGTTTCCTCCTATCTGTAAGTATGTACGCATGCATAATACATCATTTATAATACATAATGCACACATTAAGCTGTGCATACTTTATATGGGAAATATTAGAGGCATGCCTGCTTGAGCATAGTTAGTTTCTTTTCTGTGTGGCACACATAGCTTGGTATTTATTATACAAACATGCTTCATACTTTATCATCATCATCATCATGAGGCAGTCGTAGCCACTACTGCTGCTGCTGCTGTGTTTGGTTCATTGTATGGATTCACAAAGCTACGATTCACACAGATTTTTCACACAGAAAAAAACATTTATTTTGTTACAATCTGGGAAATACTACTACCATTTTTCCTTGTGGGTAGATAGATGGCCGTCACTTACCGAAACAAAACAGCAGCAGGCTTTGAGGCAAATAATTTCATTTACGCTTTGTTCATAACTAATTCATGTAGCGTCTAAACTATCATAGGAGCAAAATTTATTATTGCTTCTAATTCATTTATACTATCAAATTACTTGGCGTAACTTTAAATAAACTGTTGATTTTTAAGTTAGCATTCATCAAATAAATACGCGTCAATAGGTTTGCTTTTCAGATAACTCAAAATAACTACACCCACTCACTACGTATTGATTAACTGGAATATGAGTCTTTAAACCGTACCGTTAAAATAATTAATGCCTTAAAAGATACAAACAAGGTTTTAACCGCACAACACTCATGTGTGTGGTATTAGTATAATGTTAAACTAGTAGTCCACGTCATTCGCTTACATTCCCAACGTCAAAATCTCAACATGATGGAAAACGTGGACTATGGCCATCAGCGTGAAAAATAGGCTTGTTCGCAAAGCTTTTCCACTTTTTATCCGCTTTTCTCTCGAGGGAAGCACAGCCAAATGTGATCCTAGCTGATCCCCCTTCAGCAGTTGTACATACACTTGAAGTAGCTAAAATAAATTCAAAACTTACAAGTATGAAATGCGTCTGCAATGTAGTAAGTAAAGTAAAAATCCACATGCTATCATTCCATGATTTCTGCCACTCAACTTATTTCGTGGATGTGTAAACACACCATCCAATTTTCAGCACGGTAGCCGGCAGAAGGGTCCTCGTTAATAATATTTGCATGTTTGAGTGACTCCTCTCTCTTTCTTTTTGGTTTATTCATTCTGGTGGAAAGATTTGGTTTTTAGTGAGAGAGAGAGAGACACACACATATAGATTATTTTATAGACCCACCACCACCACACACATCCACAGGCGTAAATTCATCTCCCTTGGACGGTTGAATAGTTAGTGAAAGCGTGCAGACTCGATGAACATCATATTTTGCAGTGTGATGATGAAAATATAAATAGTTTATACATATCTGTGGTGAATAAACAGCCAGCTATAAATGTACTCTCACTGTGAGGCAAACAGAATGAACATTTTATGGAAATGTTTACATGTATGATCAACATGCTGGGGGCCGTGGTGAGAAATGATGCGATGACATGACGGCACCACTTCTGTAAATAAAATATGCTTCTGTTCTCTTGGCTCTGGTTCTTTCCTCAGCTCCCTGATAATGATGATATTCCTTCGCTTGACTCTCTATTTCGTTCCTGCTGATTATTATAAGTATACATTAAATAAGAAACTAAGCAGAACATGAAACTTACCCGAAAAAAGCTGAGGGGAAACCATCAGTGACACTATAATGTACTATTTTTTGTACAATCTTCATAAGAGGCACTCCTCGCCACTTGAATATGACTAGAAGGATATCTGGCAAAGACATATAAGTATTACGTTCTAATTGAGCATCAGCATATCTAAAATTTGATATTATGTATATTGCTGTTCGGTTTTAGTAAGATGCTTCGAAGCTAGTTGCATACTCCTCTCACACCAAGATCCTTTCTAAACATTGAACATGCTAATTTTTTGAAAGGTCTATTTGCTAAATGACTCATATAGTTTTTCGTTTAGCGTTTAACTGTGAACAGTTTCTCACCCAACCACTGGTTAAAACCACATCAGCATGATACCATGGATGTCTCTCCATTACCCACACAATTTATTACCATATGCTTGCTAAAGCAAACAGAATGGTTTTTAAAAGAGAAGACCAAAAAATATGTTAAAAAGGATATATGTGTGCCTTTCCAACTTCATCACTCTCTTTCCTTCTCTATTGTATTATACTGTGAGTTAGCCTCTAATTATTAAGGGCTTAATGTATTGAGCTTATTTTACGCAAGGCAAACATACATAATGAGCTATTGTAATGAGCTTACGAAAGAAGCGTTGAACGTGATCTGCACTTTGCCATAGAGCACATCAAGTAATTGACACTTTATAAAATTTCGTTTTTCACAAACACATCCCTGCTCCTATTTATTCACATCTGAAGAGGATTTTATCATGTCGAATTATTTATTCGCTCTCGTGACGAATTACTTCATGCATGTTTGCTCGTAATTACATCCACAAAATTGATTAGACGCTTTGGGCTATATAGCATGGAATGGATGGAATGGATGTGCAAACAGTCATATCATTTGTTTATATAAATTGCCTGTTTGCAAGTAAATAACGTCTGTATCGTATCGTGGGAGGTTTAAACTGATACGTAGATTATGTGTCTGTAAAAAAAATCATGAATGGATGGAACGTGCAGGATAAAAACCTGAGATGATAATGCATTATTCAATAGATGTAGTTTTTCTAAGAGGGTCTGCATGCATTATTGCTGTTAGTACGTAAAAAACAGCGAGACTTAGTTCGTGAAATCAGTCAGAGCAGAGGAAATCCACAATTCGTGCAAAGAAAGTAATAAAAAACTTGAGCATATGGTTATTTTACGGTGAAGTAATCACTGATGGTATTATTCATACAGCTTTGCGCTCAAACTCATCCTTCTAACGATATACGTTCAGCTTCATCCCTAGCTTATTTATTTTTTCAGAGAATCTCTAAAAACCTATAAAAATCTGCTGATGTGCATTTTTTAAACATAGAACGACAATATAGGGACTCCACACCGGGGGAAAACACTAACTAATACAATTTGCTGTCATCTGCAGACTCGGCTTACGAGGGCGGAAACGTCCATAATTTAACCAAACTCAGCGGCTGTGTACTCACATAGAAAATAATCATTATCAAGTAAAAGTAACAAACAATGAGATTGAGCCACTATTGAGAGTTTTACAACTTGAACAAAGCTAATTCTACAGAAAACACAGGGTGTATACTCAACTCATAATGCTAAGCAAATATATAAATAAACAGGAAGCAAGTCTGTTCGAAAGTAATGATAAAAGTAATCATCTAATCACCAGCTTAAATGTCTTTGCGTGAAGAGAAAAAAGGAAAACTTCACGCAAAACAGTAATCATAATGATACAGTGTGTATTTCGGTTTTTGGATGCAGTTATCCACTTCCTCCCAGCCTTCGTTTACATTTTCGTTAACGTAATCCCTGTACTGATAACGTCTATCGTTACGACACATGAGTTCATCTTTGTTGATTTTGGCAGCTCCACTACTACGACTGGTGTGGCTCTGTTCATCAACATAGTTATCAGCATTTTGTTATTAATAATGATCGGCTTTCAGAGAGAAACAGTTTTTCTCTCTTGCTGTTTATAAATGAGGAGGATTATTGCTCCGATGGTTATGATAAAGTGTGCCGAGCGTGATGATGATGAAGAAAATGACGAAGTAAATGGAGTCGGTTGGGGGTATACGTAGTAGGTGCAGAGTTGTTTTACATTTCTCTGGCGTTTTTTTTTCGCAAATAGCTCATGAGAGAGAGGAATGAGTAGGATTTTAACTATCATTATTGCTTACACAACTTCCAGCCGTAGAGATGAGCATGTGACACAGCTTCTGATAAAGTAAATCTTTTGGCATATAGCGTATGTTGTTTATGTTGTAGCTGCCACAACTGCATGTCGCTGCGCCTACTCCTGTTACAGTGTCCTAATGTATGCGTTTTGATTATAACTTACATAAACTAAAGTATTCATGCTTGTTTGCTTAGCCATTCTTCCCTTTATTCGGTCGACTGAATGCGTGCATGTCATCATTATCGTCTCCTGATGTGGAAATGAAAATATAACTTTGAAAAAAAAAGTTCTTTTAACTCCTCTCTTCCTTTTGCGCATACCCCACACGCCACAATAATATATGCTTCCTTGCGTAAAGAAAATAAACAAGTTGACTGAAAATGAGAAATTGAGAAGAGGATGTTCACGAAAGAAAATGGAAGAAAAAAGGGGAAATGTTTAAACATGTGTGTAATGGTAAAACCTTCAGATCTACAAATTTTCATCCGAATATGCTCAAAGTGTTCGGAACCAAGCTCATTTGCCAAATATCTTTAGGTACAACTTTACCAATAATATAATACATACATGAGAAAAGGATAAGGTGGTAGGGCGTCATGCAATGCCACCAAACTGTATAACCACGTTCACCACTACGTTCTTATCCCACGATTACCACGGACTATGGAAAATTGGAAAGAGAAAAAAGAGGGAAAATGCAGAAAAAGGTTCTAGTTTTGACTCCACTCCGCCTCCTCCAAACAGACTTGTTCATTGCTTTAACAGATGATTGTCACGTCTTGTAAATGTACACCAAGTTGCTCCTAAGGTCGACTTATTTTATAGGCGTACAATACTATGAGTTAACGCACTCCACGAACCTTTCTTGTTACGCCATCCAACCTACTTGGCCATCAAAACAGCTGAATGGCAGCCTAAAAAGTACTCGCATGGATGGAAAAAGTGCTTAGCTTGTTCTACTACTTTGTACATTCACTTAAATATGAACTTTTCCCTCTTGCACTCTTTCCACCGGACGACGACCACTTTCTCCGTTACAAAGCTTACTGAAATAGACATGTTACAGGGTACAACAATACGCTCTCTTTTTCCACAATGGTGAGCGACTTATGTGTAGGAGAAAGTTTGTCCATTGCACACGAGTAGCTCTCCTCGTGGAAAAGGCAGACGTAGATAGAAGCAAACACAAAAGGCATCAAATGAGTGGGTAGGAGCTCTTATAAAACTTGTACAACTACGCTAAGTCACTATTGTCCTTATTTCCCTTGTTGGTCTCTCCCTCTTACAGAGAACAAGCAGTGAACATAGTTGTTTGTTGAAAGAAAGACGAGCATGGAATGAAAAAGAAATACCGAAAAATGGTTTTGCGTTGGCTTCACTGGCTAGGTTGGCGACACGATGTAGCGTGCAAAATAACAGAAAGGCAAACCGATCCAGTCAAGATGGAAGTAGTTGTGTGTAGCTGTGTGGCACACTGAGAGAAAGAGAAAAAAGTCAAGTTGTTACTACTAAAGCAGTGGTGGTGCGACTACAACTAACAAGTGCAAAAAAGCAATAATAGTAGAGCATGTTGACGTCGTCGCTGAGAAAAGGAAAGCTGCTTTTGCGGCAACACCGACCAACTTGGAGTGAGAGATTCTGCATAAGGAAAACTGCCATGGAGGAACTCACAGGGAAAAGAGGGAATTAAGGCCCATCTTGAGTTAAATTTTGTTTATATTTTAAATAAATAAGTTAGCTAAGAATGCTTGACAACGTGGCTTTTTGTAGAATATGACCAGTGGTCAACTATTGATGGCTTCAGTGGTTCCGAACGATTTTTCTGAATCCTGCTTCCACAGATAGTAGCGTATGCGTTTGTGAAACCTCGTGTTATTTTTTTTTATTCATAATGTATCATGATATTGGTAGTTTTGAGGATTTAAACATAAACGTCCACGCCACGGCTTTGTCTAACAAAGTCCCGTCGGGGGCCTCAAGACAAAGTTGGAGATCGAAGTCTCCTCTAAAAACTTTATTCGGGGACCGAAGAAGGACTTTGTTAGGGGAAAGCAGGAGAAACGATTTCCGGTAGTGCTTTCACATTACATGACAACAGTAATGAAACGTTCTATGCATGCTTTCTACTTACGCATACACAACAAAAACACATTCCAAAAAATGCCTACGTTTGGAAACGTTCGTTTACGTTACACGTTATGCCTTTCAAGATTGGAAATGTATGACATGTTTTCATTTTTTACTTCTTCTACCCCCTCGCCACTTGAATTCACAAAAGGTAGGCTGCTTGCATCAAAACATTCTCAGAAAGTTCCGACATTTTTTAACCCTTTTCTGGCGAATCTTACCAGAGTATTTATTAAATATTCATGATTACACAAATAATACTATATGCTTGTGTGTTACAAAGGAAGAGGCACCCTGAATTTTCTGCTTCTGTTTCTCTCACAGTAGTATTCTCTCAGTTTTCTTTCTTAGCGCATTTCTTTCAACAAAAAAACATATTTTAATCTCGTTTCGACAGATAGTAGCGAATGCGTTTGTGAAACCTCGTGTTAATTTTTTATTCATAATGTAACATGATATAGGTAGTTTTGAGGAGTTAAACATAAACGTCCATGCCACGGCTTTGTCTAACAAAGTCCCGTCGGGGGCTTCAAGACAAAGTTGGAGACCGAAGTCTCCTCTCAAACCTTTATTCGGAGACCGAAGAAGGACTGTGTTAGGGGAAAGCAGGAGAAACGATTTCCGGTAGTGCTTTCGCATTACATGACAACAGTAATGCAAAGGCGAAAATGTGTATGAAAACTTATGACTAGGGGTAATGTGAGAGGAAGGAGGAAACTTCAAATTTCGAAATAAACAATGACAAAAACATTATTTTGACAAGATACTCGTCAGTCAGGTTTCATGACTTTTGAGAAAAGCTAAAGGAAAGTATCTTTACGAAGATTTTGTTTATGAATTGGTGGTGAAAAAGGAAAGAAGCGGAGTGATAGAAAAGTGTTGAAGTGTAGAAGGAGGAAAGTTGAAAATGAGCGACAAATCTGCGAAGGTAACTGTTTATGTCCATCTCATCGTGTCATTTTTTGGCTGTGATATGCTAATGAAATGTTTATTTTATATAGATTTTCGAAAAATGTGCACTGTGCACAAAAGGTTTTGTAGGGTCCGGTGGGCGCAAAGTTATGATCAAACGTTACAGTTCCGAGCCCACATTCCAGGCCCCTTTAGCATACTTTGAGTTAAAAAAGGACCTCCTTTTCGCACGCCCATCGGCATTCCACTTAAAATGCAGAAAAGAGGTCATCAGGTTTTATGAAAATCGGGAATCGGAAGATGTTCAACAAATTGGTAGTCCCAGCGCAAGTATTCTTAAAAAAGGCAGAACAACAGTCGAGCAAGCGTGTAGCAATCGAGACGGCTGTGAAAACGATCCTAGCCCAGCCGACTCTTTTGAATTTTTCATGGATGTTGATCGAGGTTCTACGCTATCATTGCATGCGAACAATGACTGGGACATTTTCAATTACGGGCCGAAATCTACTTGCGCCCTCGATAAACCAACAGGTACTGATCCGTTCAAACCCACAATGTGCTTGCTAAATGGTTCAAATCTAAAAAAATGGTTTTTGTAATCCAAACAGACACTATGTTGAGTATGAAAAGGACAGGACAGAATGACAGCGAGCATAACTATGCCATCCCTGCTAATGACGAACCTCTTGATCCTGCACAAGACACCGGGCTAGAAATGGGGTCGTTTGAAGACAATGCAGAAACTCAAAACAACTCGCCAATCGGTATGAATCTATTGATAACATATATAATGTAACATAAGGTACTCCAATAAACATCCATTTATGAATGCAAATAGATGTTCCTCCAATTGCTGAAAACTATGCGGTCGAGCACAACTACGCATCTTGCGATACTCGAAAGGTACTGAAAGGAATACTTAAAAAAGCCTCAGACTTGCCTAAGGATTTCGTTCACCAGCCCAATAGCCGTGATCATCCCGAATCTATCAATATTTGTCTTCATGAAAATTGCACTCCTTTTAACTGCTATCCAACTTCCACCAAAAAAACGGTAAGTAATCACGATTTTTATAATCATCATGCGTCATCATACTTGTATTCACGTTGGACTGAACAATGTTATTGTATGTCTGTCCGTCTGTGTGTTTTACTTGTACGTCTGTCTGTCCGTGTATTTTACTTGTACGTCTGTCCGTCTGTATGTTTGACTCGTACGTCTGTATGTTTGACTCGTACGTCTGTATGTTTGACTCGTACGTCTGTATGTTTGACTCGTACGTCTGTATGTTTGACTTGTACGTCTGTCCGTCTGTATGTTTGACTTGTACGTCTGTCCGTCTGTATGTTTGACTTGTACGTCTGTCCGTCTGTATGTTT
>VICI01003409.1:0-10293 GCA_019593645.1 Akabosia matsudoensis | reverse complement strand
GATTTTCGACGTTGCGCGACCATAGCCTTAATACGACCACCTTTTTTTTAGCCAAGAACTTCAAAAAAAAAAAAAAAAAAAAAAACAATAAAGAAAACGGCAAAAAATAAGGAAAAATATACGAGAGCTAATTTGCCTTCTCTTTTCTTGAGTTACTTTCTTGAAGAAAGATATAATGATCAACATGTATCCGCGCCCTGTGGTAATCGTCTAGACATTTCATACAAAATATTTATGCATGATAAATACGCGTATTGTTGCTTTTGAGGAAAAAAAAACTGCTAGCAAAAAAAAATTGTATCAGTTATGCATGAGGAGCCAGTAAAATAAATACTTGTAAATTATAGGGATTGTGAGACACATGCAATCTAATATTAACACAGCTCGTATCTACCAGTATGCATTTCCTGTGAAAGAAAAAAGCAAAAAAGAGAGAAAAACAGTGACGAGGATATGAGCTTGAGTGTGGGTTGGAGAGAGAGAGAGAGAGACCAGTATTTTCTCTCTCTCTCTCTCTCTGGAGGGAATGCCTTATAAATTTAGACGGAGAGGGAAAGTCTGCGCGAAATGTATGTGGCACGGAATGTAATATGTGGATGTGGTGGGAAGAGTGTGAATAATGTATGGATCTAAAACGAGCAGAGATGTGCAATCCACATCAAGGGACTAAAAGGAAAATGCCTCTTTTACTTGTATACATATCGAGATTCATATGAATTTAGCTAGTAAATTTACTTCGGTTAAATAACTGTGGGACTAGATTAGCATAATGCTACGCCGTCGCCCAATTGCAACTATGTGTTCTTGCATTACGTACAGGTGGAAGCAATTTATGCTTGCGAAGTGTAGTTGACTGCAATAATACGTTGAGAGGAAGAGATGTTGTTACTGTGCTAAGTTTGCATACTTCCTTCGTACATTTTATTATGTTCGTAAATATTACCCGAGTCGTAGTAGTTTCTCTCTGTTTGTTGTGGGTCGTTCATAAGTGACAACAGCGGTTAGCTTTAAAAATACATTGTTCTCCTATGAACGGTTTCTGACACAAGAAAAATAGCAGATTATCAAAGAGAATTCGTCCAAGAAAACAAAAAGGAGAATTTCAATGGGGGCTTGGGCTGTTCAACAAATTAATTCGTTCAAAACTTTTTTTTAAAAATTTGAAAATTTTATCTCTCCCTCTGATCTTTCATCTTTAATTGCATTGCTCGTAACTGTGCCCTAAGATGTCATAAAATATTCTGTACTACGGCGTTAACTCGATACATAGAAACCTCTGCATACTTGTACTGCCAATCCCTGCTTCTCCTCATAAAAGCCATGCATGCGTATAGACTAGAAAAAAGCGACGTTGTAACACACCGCTACCACCAGCAGCAGCAACTTTTCTCCTTTTTCCGTTCTCTTTTTTTTCTTTATGTTTCGTACGTGAAGGAAAGAGAAAGTATTTTTTTTCTCTCTCTCTCTTTTGACCGTATGACACCGTATCTTCACGTCTTAAAAAAGGTAGCTATTTATTTTTATACTTCTCTCTCTCTCTCTCTCTTTCTCGCTCTCTCTGTTGAGTAGGTAGCTCCATTCCACAGATACATGCCACAACAGAGATATTCTTCCCATATGATTCCGTCCATCATCATCCGTGTGTGAGTTAAGCGACGAGAGAAGAAAAGGCAGGGAGTAAAAGAGAGAAAAAAAGATGATTATATGCAATGGCCTTGTAGTAAAACTCATCTCCCAAGTGATCCTGGCGCCAGGCTTGAGCCATTAATATCTACATGCTCTTTACTTAAAGAAAAAATGTGAAGTGAAAGTTTCGAAAATAAAACAAACATTTTGACGAGAGAATTAAAAGGGCGGCCTGCTTTCTCCGCAAGGTGAAAGTGGTTGAAAAAGTGTAAAAAATTATGCCAAGACCGAGAAGGACTAACAGTGGCAATGAAAGTGACAGTGATGACGGTGGATTCCTTACGAGATTTCACCACCTGCCGACCGTTAACGCACCTGACGACCCAACCAGGGCGGTGAATCTCAGGCTCCCGAATAATTTCTCGTCGAGTTATGTGCTCACGTCGTCCCGAACTGTTATCACTGTGTCAATGGTAAGAAAACAAAGACGGTTTGGACGAGAAAATCACAATATTCCGGGTTAAATTAAGGGTTAAAATTAATATGAAAATGTTTAAATTTTCCCCGGAGGTGGTATTAATTGATTTTTTGGGGTTTATTTTTGCAGATCTTTGCCCTTCTTGAGTCGGTCCTTTCTGGCTACGGCATTTACGAGTTGTACGATCAATTTGAGTCTGATATTCGAATAATCGCGCTAGGGATTTTCGCTACTTTTATCGTTGGAGAAGGTTTTAGAATATACTTTGTTGTCGAGGTGGTGGGGTGTATCACCGAGATGTGATATTGTAAGTTAATTTGGATTCAAAAATGTATATAAAAACGTTTATTCTGGTCGTTAAATTTATTAAATCTAGGTTTACCGTTAAATTTGTAATATGTATGTTTACCGTTGAATTTCTTAGATTGAATGCACCATAAAAATTTATTTTCTTCATAAAGTAAATATTTCAATATACATTCAAAATTATTTTATTTTGAGCCCGTTTATTATATTCCGGTCCCTAAATTTATATAGTAGCTTAAATTTAGAGCCGGTTCTTAAATATGTATTTTATTTTGAGTTTGCAGCCGGTCCTTAATCTTGTATATTATTTGTAGTTTGGAGACGTTCCTTAAGTTAGTATATTACTTTAAATCTTTAATCGGTCCCTAAATTTGTATATTATTTTTAGTTTTGAGACGGTCCTTAAATTTTTATATTACTTTATTATCACTAACCGGTCCTTCAATTTGTATATTATTTTGAATTTTGAGACGATCCTTAAATTTGAATATTGTTTTTAGTTTTGAGACGGTCCTTAGATTTGTATAATATTTTAAATTTTGAGCCGATCCCTAAATTTGAATATAATTTTTAGTCTTGAGAAGGTCCTTAAATTTGTAAATTATTTTCAAATATGAGCCAGCCCTTAAATTTCTATGTTATTTTAAATTTTGAGACGTTGCTTAATATTCGTATATTATTTTGAATTTCAAACTGGCCCTTAAATATTCGATGGGCCCTTATATTTATGTTTGTCTTTCTTTCTTTTTTCAGGAGCCAAATCGTGCTTATGGCGAAACCGTGAAGTGTTTGAAGCTATCCTCGCTCCTAATCATCTTCCTAATTTGTCCAATTTGCCTGTTAATAATTTTCGTAGTGTACATGCTCGCCGGCCTCGGCACAAACGAACCGCCTATGAGTCTCTTCGTCTTTGTCGTCGTCGCTAGCTTCGATTTAATCATGTTCGTTCCTTGCTTCGCCTGTCCGACGGCAATCTGCGCGGCTTGCTTTTGGAAACGGGTGGTCCGGCGGCACGAGCGCGGGATGGAGTACTTGCGACAAAATCAAAACCAATCATGAAAATTTATCTAATTTAATTTTTAAGTGTTTAATTAAGGGAAAATGTTTTTTATACATAAAAAATATGTTCAACAATCTAAGCAGGCAAGAATCTAACATTTTGAATGTTAACTCGCCAGAAAAATAAGGAAAAGGAAACAAAAAAAAATTAAAAATGCAAAGATACATAATCCTAAACGAACTTTGATAACACGGACATTTTATTTTGCTCCCGTTTTTTTTGGAAATATTTTTTCGGCGAGTTTGATTACTGCATGTTGTTTTCAAAAGTGAAACGTTATACTCGTAAAAGGACTAGACGAGACTTTTGTCATTCGTCCGCGACTATAGATCCCAGCAAAAAAGATTGACGGTCAACGCTCCGACAGGAAAAAGGCCTTCCTCAAACACGCAAGCAATCATTTTTGAGTATATTAATTGCAAAAACTTTCTCCTACTGTTTGCAACCAATTCAGTTATGTGTCCAGCCTTTGTAAGCGAAAAAAGAAAAGCAATCTAAGACACCATGAGCCCTGTCACCATTGTAGAAAAGAATGCAAGAAACCTCGGATCTTTTGTGGACACAGCCCAAGTTTTTGGTTCAATTTCTTTGAATTTCATATTCCGCTGGTGGGAATTATTGCTGTCACGATGTAACCAGAACAACCTCAATCCACTATCGTACCAAATTCGATTCAGGGTATTGCCGACCTTTCTTCGTAACAATGTTAATCCCATACGTATTTTGACCGTACATCTTCCTAAGAAACGGGCATGTCACTCCGTTCTTCCGTGTAACGGTCGTTTTTACAACGTCCTCTGGCTCAAGGCTGTACTTTGAAAACATGTTAACAAGTTTAGTTTCCGCATTGTACTTATCGTCAACAGCAGCAGTAGCCTGCTAGCTGTTTGAGCGAATATCTCCCACATACCCCTCTTTCCTGACTTGATTGATCAGGCTTTCATTACGGGCAATATTTTCTGAGAGTTTATACGCCAGCTGTGAGACTTGGGCTAGTGTGTCCAACGACTTTCTTTGCGGTGGAGCGATGATATTTTCTGTTGTCGAACTTAGAAATATAAATTCCGTCAAGAACTAGGCAATCAAAAATAGAATTCGCCAGCCTATATGTTCCCTAATATTCCTCTCCAAAAGAAGGACGGTGAGGTCAAGCAATGCAACATCGAAAGACCTTGAGCTCCTCAGAAACACAATATAGATAAAAAGTATACTGATAACCAATGCTAGCCAAGTTTGACTATCAAACGCTACACCAACTATGTTTAATATGCCCATTACGTAAAATGATGAGTGAGAAGAACAACAATGTAAAGCTAATTTTGACGTGTCCCAAATGAACATTAGTTTGAACTCGAAGAAAAAAGGTCGATATAGCGTCGTTTAGCAGGTCACTGAAGTATGTGATGAGAACAGTCGCCCCCTTACATAAAAATACACACCAAAAAGCAGAATAAGTTTATTTTAATTTCAAACATTTTAGCATGTGTGCGTTAAAGGCATATTTTCAATGGATCTTACGCTCGCTAATGAGGAATAAGTGATGGAGTAAACGTTGCTAGCTTTCACAGATAACTTCATGTTCTGCAGTTCAATTAATGTAATTGCCGTTTCAACGGACGTAGATGAACGTGCTGTTGTTGTTGCACATGCTCGTCGGATAACTTGCTGTTTAATTCCCTCAAACTGAAAACATTGTTGCTTATCTATCAAATGTTGTTCAATTAATAAATAAGTAAAATTGACTACATTACTTTGTGGTGGGCGTCGGCTGCAAGTATGTAGACGGGAGCTTCTACCATCATCTATAAACCGAAATTTATAAACTTGTCGGCAGTTGCTGTGCCGAGAAACAAATGGATATGAACCGGATAAACAAATATTTCTTCGAGAAGGAACAGACTGAAAATATTTCCGATCAAGTTGTTGACGTGATCTGAAAAATCAATCAAGGCGTACAGGCTTTGTTTGTTTCTGTTCCAATCCTTTTCTTCTGAGATTCTTGTGGACAATCTTCGAGTCAGCAGCCAAACTGTGACGATAACAGTGCAAAGAAGGAGTGAGGGGAACATCGATAAAGAGTGCCTGTAATAAAAATCATACAAAATTATTGGTTCTAGGCCAAGTGCCACAATGACGATTGGCACAATATTACATTTTATGGATAATTGGAATGAAAGATTAATGGCGCAATATTATGAAGGCATCATGCTATGTATGAACGATCCCATTTTCCATGGTTACCACTATTAATGACAAAAGTTCACACCCAATGACAAGGTGTGCGTGCAACATAAACAAAAAAATCGAACATTAAACTGAAACTAATGTTTCAAATACAGAGTGCTTATACCAAACCAAACATGGTTACACCCAAACCATATTGGTCAAAAAGGTTTTTGCAATCGAACTGTTTGCCTGTCTAATAATTTGCAACTGAGATAATAAATTTAACTTCGATAAAAACTCTGAAATCTATTAAAAACTCGTTTTAGTATTACATAAATTGGTACTGTTATGTCGATGCTATCTGCATGTTATATGCCGATATTTTCCTATTTGTATTTTCATTTGTATAAAGCTTACCTAAGCAGTTATTAGATTAAATTGTTTCTTTTTCCTCTTTAGAGTACATTTTGAAAACTACGCTGCATGTTACAGTACTCAATTTTTATTTCTTGTGTCTGCTAAATTGACGTGGGTGATAGGCCGAACGGGGTATTTTACTGTATCAAGTTTTCTGTTAGAGCTAGTTATCCCTGAACACTATTATTACCCACCTGTCTTGTTTATTTTCTCTGCTGACTAATGTCTAAGTTTTTGCAAAGTTCAAATAAACACAAGTGTTAAAAACAATTACATATCAATTACGTACACCCACACCACTATCACCCAAAAAGTAAACACAGAGAATCAAACCAAAATATTTAACACCCAAAACTCATATTACACCGAAACCAAAATAGTTAACTCCAAAAATCCAAATGCTTCCACCTCTCCACCAAACATGTTAACACCCAAGTGTTTACAAAAAAGCCAAAAATGTTACCACCCTAACCCAAATGTTTACACCTAGACAAAAATGTTTACACTCAAAGTCAAAATGTTTACGTCTTAACATAACAGTACACATGAAAACACTTTCAAGACGAGATGAAGACCAGACGAAAACCCTTTTAGGTGTAAACATTCTTTAAGCAAAAAATTTCGGTTGCAAAGTTTAGTTTTGCGCACTTTTCCAGTCTACGATAAAGCGTCGTCCACACAAAGCAAGTCGTGACGCTAAAAAGTATTAAAATATGCCAGATGTCATTGTGCCAACTGTCAATTGTGCCACTAGCCCGGACCCATAAAGTACTAGTGAGATTCAGTTTTCAGCTACGGAATTTATAGCTGCTTATAGTTTATGGCCTGACCTTGTAATCTGCATTATACTCAGAAAAACAGACTTTGAGATAGCGACAGCTTGATCATGGGTTTGGTTGGACTCGAAATACTTTTCCCAAAACTGATTAAGATCTCCATAGAGTTCTGAGTTACTAAACGATGAAGCTACATGAGTTTCATGACAGAATAGTGATAGAGCGCTTAACACTACAAGAATTGCAAAGACAAGTACGAAGACCAATTTTACTTGAACTCGTTCTCTCTTTGATAATAAAAAGGATGAGCTTGAACGTTCGCACAAGAGGTGAAGACTATTCAACAACTTTTGAATATCTCTCTGATTGCAGACAGTAAATTTTGCGTTTAAAATCAATCTAAGATTGAAAGACAAATTGTACAGAAAATAGAAAAACGCTGTAGGTGTTTTTTCCCTAAGATTAGGGAAAGAACCGATCAAAGACATGCAGCACTTGGATTCGTTTAAAATAAAGACGGCCATTGTTAGCAACGGTTGAATCTTATATCGTTCGATAGTGTGGCCGTTTTGCGTGAACTCAATATAGTACAGGTTGGCAAATGCGTAGAACGCTACATGAAAGTATTTTTTTAAGATGTAGGAAATGTTAGCACCGCTAGTTTCCATGATGATTGATGACAATCATAACTTTTTACGTGCCAATTTACTTCTGACACTTTTTTCATCTTAGCCGTTTACAAGTTTAAAGGTAATTTCGATGATATCCGCACGCCTCCTAATGTGTACTTTGGTTGGAGTGCTGTAGATGTTTTTTTTTTCATTATGATAATTGCAGTATTGATTGGCTTCAAATTTGAGTGAATGAAAAACAAAAAGAATTAAACATAGTTTTTAATAATTTTAATTCATCAACAAATTTTGTATTTATTTTACCAGGTTGTACTAAATATAGCATTAGTACACAAAGCATGGATACACAAAACGCATTAGGCAAATATGGCACTACACAGATAAGGCATTCCCCAACTTCAAGAATTATATGCAAAACGTATTTTATGTAATTAGCATTATCTGAAAAAAAGTATTAGTATAATTTTTTCTCTTGCAAGCTCAGTCTGCGTAAAACCTTCAAACAAGCGAATTCTTCAACGAATAAAATGTAAAAAAGTAAAAGTGGATCTACTCAATATTGGGTATGCTGTAATAGAAGATGCACAGAATGATGCAATTACTTTGTTTAAAAACATTTTCATTTATTACATTATCGTTCCGGAAGTTGTGTAGTTGTTCTGTTCATGAATTTCATGTTACGATAAAAAAATGTTTTTGGAATTTGATTTTCTATGCACGTCAATGTGAGCTTTACAAAATTCAAAAAAATTGTCCAAATTAAGGTTGCATATTCTATACATTCTGCCCTCATCGTATATAATATCGTAATTCCCACAATACTTAAAAATTACAATGCCGTTTTACTCTAATGTATAATACGTGTATTGCTTTTTAACTGCTTATGCGTTTTACGCAAAACGCATTTTTACTGATAATGCTATTTGCGTAATACCTTTTGCATATCAATGCGTAGTCGTGTAATGCTTTATTTAGTAATTGGATTTTAACAACTAATGACCCATTTTCTGTCGTCAGGGACATAAGAAGGCGCCCAGGAAAATATATACCGCCTATCTTCATCACGCTTATCATAGTCTGCATACAAGTAATCATAATATTCTATATTTAGTAGCAAAAATTTATTGCCCTTGGGGATAATCTGCCAATGAATTCGCTCATCTTCTTGCTTCCAAACTGGGTACGTGGAAACCCAACGCCGCTGATCATCATACTTTGAGTCACCCACAAATAGTTTTCTCCCCGAATAGTAATTATTTTCTATGACGAAGTACTCTCCGTCTTCTCTCAAGTGAAGGGTCCAGTACGCGGTCTCGTCGAAGTTTCCAGGAACCCACGAGTAAATCCAGTGGCCCAACCATCCATTCGCAGTATATAAATACTCCCCGTATCGGTAATTTTTAATTGTACACTTCCGTCGATTACTCCAGATCAGGTCTCTCACAGAGCTGGGCAAACTATTCTTCAAACTTGTTCCCAAATCTTTTGTCGCTTGACCTGAATTTGTATAGCTTGTTTCCTCCATTTCGTTTTTAATTTTATAGGCTAGCATGAGTAGCTGAACACTATCCAGATGAGAATTGTCTTTCATATTTTCATACAATGCTGTAAATCCTCGAATACTCTGCGAACTGTATGGAAATCTTCTAATGAAAACCATAGCCGGCTTTGCGTACCCAACATATATGGAGTAAATTTTGCCAATTAACTTGTCCAGCACAGACTTAAAACTTAAATCTTGTTTCCTAGCAAATTCAATTATGTCTCCGAAATTTCCGAGTCTCACGCTCGCTGCCCATGTGTCAAGTAAATCGTCCACATTAGTGGTAACTTTGGCTTTCAAAGCTGCAAATTGTGTCTTATAACTGTCCGGAAGATTCGGAAAGTTAGGAACCTCCATCACCTCTTTTATATAATAGTTCAAAATTAGTATTTGATTGGAATTCAAATGGTTATTTGTTTCCATTTGTTCATAAACTTCAAGCAAACCCATAACACATAAATGTACGTAACCCAGATTTCTTATCAAGTTCAAGACTGCCTCCAGCTTATCAAGATTACCCTGATAAGCCTGTTTAATCAAGTCTTTTTCGTGAAACAAGAAACTGTCAGTGGAACTCTCTGCAAAATCTTTGATTTGTTGAACGTCCCCTGTCGCAACTCTGTATGCCCAGTCCTCAATTACTTCCTTCGAAAAAGCCTTCACTTTATTTGCTAGCGAAGAAGAACTCATACATTGGTTAACGGCCCTGGTCAGTATTAGAACTTGCGGGCTTTTTAAATGATTACTTTCTTTCATTGCCTCAAACAAAACAGGGAGTGCAATTTCATCCTGTGCACAACTTGGCAGTTTAGTAACAAAATTACCCAAGTTCTTAACCTGATCTAGGTTTCCATACCCACAATACACCGATTTTACTATTTCAACGAGTTTTGTATTATTTCGAAGACTGTTAAATTCAGATATGGCACTTTCTATGCGACCACTTCCTATTTCAGAAATACAAAGACGTACAGACTTTTCCGTGCTATTTTCTATCGCAGTTGTGAGGGATTTATTAAACGATTGCAGCTCAGTTTTCAAATCATTCACAATTTGGTCATACTTCTGCTCAGTTGCCAGCCGAATAGAGTCTTTTTCCTTTTCATTTATTTCAGATAACGTGTCGTACGCAGTTTTCCATTTGTTTACTTCATCCAGAGAGACGCCACTTGATAACGCTTGAATAAATCCGTTTTTTAAATGAGCAACTCCGCATTGGAGTAGCTGGACTAGCTTATTACAGTTGTCGCTCCGACTTGAATTAAGTTGACAATTTGTAACTTGCTGGG